>BOPP01000013.1:992408-1053864 GCA_017312745.1 Gryllus bimaculatus
CAATATGCGTATGACACTCGTCTGACTTATACCACATTCCTTGGCAAAATGTCGCGAACCAGCATGTGAATTGCTAAGCGTCGACCCCAGAACAAACTCCTCATGTGCTTCTTCAGTTGCAGTTTCCTGCCTTGTCCTCTGTTCAGCGTTCCATCTTCCCGATTTCATTAGTTTCTTGCACATACTTGCAACAAGCCTGCGCGTAGGAAGCTGACGATCTGGATGCAGCTCTCCATATCGCTGTACTGCTGTAACGGCATTTCTTCCGGATTCACCATACACTAGTAGCATATCTAACTTCTCTTGGTAATGCTCTAAGAATTATCTGCTCTATTCTGCTCTAAGAAACTAGAAAAATGAGCTGTCCTATTACCCTAGCAGCGCCTTTTATACTCGTGGCCTCCGCCCCGCTATCGTGTACGTGACCTTTGATCATTTTCGAAAGCAGGAATGCAAGCGACATTTCCTTTTCAAGTTTCTCAGTGGAGAAAAGGAAAGATCGAATTCGAAGGGGCCGCTTTAGTGGAAAAAATTCGTTACATAAACATAGTTATATCTACAAAACTATTCACTTAAGTATAAGTAATACACATATTTTGAAATCGTCTTTTTAATCGCCATTAAGATGAAGCTAAAAATTAATTATATATTCTATTTGAAAAAAACAGAGTTAATCTCATATCCTTGTTATTAAAAATAGTACAGAACCGAAAATATGCTGTAATCCAAGTAGCCCCTATCTTATGGTTACGGACTGTCCAAACGGTATCTTCTATCTTTCACGAATGAGAGGATAAAAGGGGTGTTATGACTTAATTGGTTCATCCTGTATAACGATAATAATCAAAAAAATAATTTTAATGTTAACAAGTTCTCAAAAAATTACAATTTATTTAATCTAATTAAACCATTTTTGACATTCTGAAGGAGTCTGGGACATTCATAGAAATTTGACCAATTCGCACCCGTTGAGTAGGTGAGCTGAGATATTCTCGAATCCAGAAATCAATTCTTCTAAGTTAAACTTAATAATGTTTTGGATTAATTTATCATGGGGATAGATGTCGAAATCTTTGGTGAAGTCTATAATACTTGCGTGAACGATGGAACCATGACGTGTCTGACAGTGACTTCCTGACGCTTACATAAATATCCCTTTTTGAAACCGTATTTCGTAAATGGTATTATTCTTATCCAAATTCCGAGTAAGTATTCTGCCACCAAAAGTTTCACTTGCTTGCACTACATACGTATGACTTACTGCGCAATACTTTTCGGCACTTTGATTCAACTCTCTTTGACAATTAGGACCACTATGGCATCTCTCCAATCCCCAGGAATACATGAATTGCTCAGTGATATCTCGGAAAGCCGCAATATATACGATAACATAGCTTCCTCTCCTAATTTCAGAATTTTCCTCGAACTTCATCCTCTCCTGTTCATAATTTAGCATTTTGTCTCCAAAGTGCTCTCGGATTATCTCTTTCGTATTCATTTACGACGATCTTCCTTTTAGCTGTTTAAACTGACGCGAAAAATTGGTTAAATGTTTTTACTTTTTATTTCTCTTCTATCACGAAGTTATTACCATTCTTAACGACAGGATTTCCCTTGCCCCTTCGTACGTATTTAAAAATTGCTTTAACTATCATTTTCGCCAGTAAGGATCATTTCCAAATACCCTTCCTCGGCTAATACAGATTTTTACGCTAATAAACACCCCCACCGCGACTACCCCGATCTCTTCTATACACTACCTATAATCCGCGACTACCCCGATCTCTTCTATACACTACCTATAATCCGCGACTACCCCGATCTCTAATATACACTACCTACCCTAAATATTTCAGCATTTGTGGTATCCACACTAAACCACGATTCCGTTCCTGTAATAACATCGGCATTGTAAATTTCTACAATATTCCAAAAGTTTAAACTTTTATTAATATCGCTTCTATAGTTTATCTGCATCAATACTTTCTTCTCAGCTTCTCACGGGGTCCCCTGTGGCCGCGTTCGTGACGATCGTAGAAAATAAGCGGTCCAACATTGAGGCACACCTCCCGTTGAGGCGTAGGTCATCGCGACCCACGTCGCCGTCCACAATCCAGGCGTTGGAATCCACCATCTGGGCACCTCACCAGACCAGCTCGCCACCCAATCCATTGATTAGTCCTATGTGGGTCCAGCGAGTGCTACAATAACTGCTTTCGGTCGGCCCAGGTTCTGACTCCCGATAACTCGGCGTAGTTGTGCCGTTCGAAAACTCAAAAAACCGTACGTCTAGAGCATCGTTGCCAGATCCAGTATGCCAAACGACGCTATCCCCTAGAACAATCGCATATTTTCAGTACCCTATCAGTATTTACAGTAGTTTCAGAAAAACTGCTAGTGCAACACTGCTGTTAGCCGCCAGGAATCACTGTGTAGAGCAGTACTGGGCGCGTCTCTCCAAGTAAGGAGAGCGGCAAAAGACCCCACGTGCGCCCGGTAACAATTCAACGAAAAACCCCATCACCGCCTTTCGCAGGAGCTCCCTGGAAACACGTCCGTACAGTCCGAACGGCCAACACCGAATGTAGGGAAGACCATGAAGCATAATCATGCCTCTGCACAATTTATAAACTGTGACAATGTGTCAACCCTAACAAGGATCCTGTATTTCTGAGGAAGATGGAGACACGGAGTATATGACTCACTGACAATTTGTCATTTTCTGAGACCTAACATCGATACCCAGCAAATAATCAACTAGATTCCTCTCGGTCTTTCTCCAGTGCCGTACCAAGACCTTAAATGTACTAGCGATCTCTAAAACAATATGCTGCTTTACCAGTTGATTACTTTGGTTGCCAGATGTCTTTTATGAGCTTACCTGAGGTGTCAACGTCACTGTCAAATGAATAATTAATTAACACTACCAAATACACAAATCCTATTAAGAAAATGAATTATCAGACGGAGGCCAACCAAGCCCTTATTTTTACTCAGCCTTTAACAAAAGTCAATGCCGAGTTATTCATCCCAGACACGTGTCCATGAAACCAATCTTCTTGCGAGCCCCGACCACTTTCTTTACTCCTGAAACGCACTCTAAGCGAGAACTCAACCTATCAGTCCCGCTGAGGGAGGATACTCCCCTCTTCGAGTAGAAACGATATAAACAAAAAACGTTTTTACTTTTCACATAATGGCACTCCTACTTGGAATGTACTCGTGTTTTGCTCCAGGTCTTTATATTCTGGTGCTCGGTTAAAAAGCTTAAAACGCTTACCACAGGCATCACAACTCATTCTAACAAATATCTAAAATCATTTTATAAAATGTTCCTAGAAAATAAGTTTTTAAAATAGTTACAGATCCGCAAGATGGATCAGCAGAACGGAAAAATGAGAAAATGTACTTTTTTTTGAAATTGTGAATTGTGAGAGCAGATCAATCAAATATACTTTGTTGTTATGGTGCTAACGTTTTGCTCATTTATTTAGCCTATTACATGGTACTTGATATTAAATTATAAATAATAGTAGAATATTAAAAACAGCCAAAAACAAAACAACTACCTATACAGACTAATGTGAATAAACACACATTTATCAACTCCCATTTTACAGCTTTTTAAATCAAACATGTGTGACTTAGGTACATTCGATTGTGTTGCCAATGTGTAGTTTTATTTCATATTTTTTTTCATATATTAGAATAATGTAGTCTCGGAGTATGGTTCTGTTACCGCATTGGGTGCGAGTTGCCATTTTGACGAAAAATCTCGTTATGAAACACAACTTCCGCAAAATGATGACGAATGGGAAACCGATAACATGCAATGACCCAAGTTCCATTCACTTTGAAACTTGAAATTCGCACGCGCGAATCGATCTGCCGTGTTCTGATAACAAATATTACAAGGTGTCTCTTTGGGAGCTGTTTGCATGTGTTCAAAAAAGGAAAGAAAGAGACGGAGACGGAGAAAGAGAAAGATAAACTGGGAGAAAGAGCAAAACAGAAGAGCAAGGGAGTAAAGAGAACGATAAAAGAAGGGGTCAAGGCAGACTGAAAGAATAAGAAATCGAGAGAGAACGAGAGAAAGAGATACGTTGAAAAAAAGAAAAAGAGAGCAAGAAAGAGGTAGTGGGCGAGGTAGAGAGCGCTTTATCTAGAGAGAGGAAGGGAGACAGTGAGGCAGAGGAAGGACGAGATAGCGAGACCTAGAAAGGGAGATATACATTCCTCCTGCATAATAGAGCGTAGTGAAGAGTTCAAAATCATCGAGGTGCAGAGGCAAGTCAAGTTAAAAAGTACTTAAGAAAACGATGTTTAATACGAATAGTTTTCGTAAATGTACAGAATTTATATCATTCCTTAATGCATTATACTATATGGGGAAGGGTTTACGAGATATTGCCATATTTTGCCAATGATAAAAGCATCATATATCCTACATTTCCTGCTATTTCTACAATTCATTTAATTCAGTATTTGCGAACTGTGGCTGGCTCAGACGAAATGTCGATTTTGAATAGCGTGAAAAGGTTCGGTGAGGACCTTTGGCAAGTGAGAACAAAAGCGGAATGGTCAGAAGAGAGTAGAATCGTTGGTGTGAGGGCTAGCGTGCGCGTTGCGAGCTCTCGTGAGGTGAAGGTCCTGACACTTGGACCCGCCCTCTGGCAGCCATTGTTTGCACGTGGATCACCTTCTGTCCTTGGGATGGCCTCGCGCCTTGTTTGGTCGACATCGAATCCGTTGATGTCCCGTCAGGGCGACTTGCGTGACATCTCTTGAAATCGATCTCAGGAAAGCGAAACGGCTTGTTTACGACACAGGACCATTTTGCGCCTATCCTCTTAATTACGTCAGAAGCATCAATCTCCAAATGAAGTGTTTAATGAACTAGTAGTGCTATAGAATGGTGCCGATTTCGTCCTACCAATTACTTATCGAATTTCTTTGGTCTGAGCTAGCATTTCGCTTTTGCCTCTTCCTAGCTCTTCCTAGCTTCCTAGCCTCTTCCTATTAGTTTCCTAATGGAAGAAATGAAACATGACTTCAAGGTTATCATAGAAGAGTAAAACGTGGCCCTACATGAAAAGTTTCGTTAAAAAATTGGAGCCATTTTGGAGAAAATGTTTGAGCTTCTCTGAAAATGCCCATTTTCAAGCAAATTTTTACCAAAAACTTTTGAGTTTTCGAGAAAATTCACTAGAACTTCTTTAAAACAATTGTACTCATAAAAGCAGTAATGTGTACAAATCCCTACTAATGTACATAATAACACCGTATATATATATATATATATATATATATATATATATATATTATTTCTGTACTTCTTGAAAAAGCAATAAAAATCTGAAAGCGGTATTGAGGCCATGTTATTCAATTCATTTAGCACTATCTGTTCAAAAATATAAAGAAAAATTGGAGCCATTTCCAAAAAAGGCGTTTGAGCGTTTCCGAAAATGTGGCATTTCAACATAATTTTAACAAAAAACTTGAGTTTTGGTGATACTTTATAATATATCATTTCAAGCACTTGTACTTATAAATTCAAGAACATACCCAAAACGCTGGTAGTGTAAATACGAGTGATAATGAGGTGGGAGAGATGATCAAAAATGACATCCCTGTTTTCGGCTCTGCTCTTACATATAATCCTACACACATACACATACACACGCACACAAACACACACACACACACAAACACACACACAGACACACGCACAAACACACACACACACACACACAAACACACACAAACACACACACAAACACATACCACAAACACACCCCACAAACACACACACAAACACACACACAAACACTCACAAACGCAAACACAAACACACACATACTCTTACAGTGAACTCTTACTTGGAAGGCTGCGGCTTTGGCTGATACCGGTAGGAAAAATCGCAATTCTACATTTAGAACAGCGCCGGATCTCGTGTTCCAGCACGAAGGAACACCACAATCTACCGAGATATCGTATACACTACATTCATGGGACTAATTGCATTCACAAACATTAAAATCAGTCAAATCCCATACATAGGTAAGGAATAATGTGAATAAGGCATATCTTTAGAAAGACTGGAAATCAGGGCGAAGGGGAAGTAGAGAATTGCGAAGGTCAAAAGGACAATTAGAATCAAATATCACTATGTGAGTTATGTTGCCACAATCTAACACGTAATTTAATAATACTAATTTTAAAGAAGATAACACGGTTTTGAAGTACATTCCAGTAAATTAAATAGCACAAAACTCAAAGAACGGACAAGAATCCACAGTGATTTATGCTAAGAATGAACTGTTATATTGAGCTAACGAAGTTCAAACGATGACAATGTGCAAGTTTATCACGCTCGCTTTAGTTTTAATGCTCGTTTTAGTTACCAAAATGTTGTAATGGACCTGGAAAGCAAACTACTGCACTTTCATTTCACTTGCTCTACGTTATTGCTCTGCGTTATCTTGCGTTTCTTTGGAGGGTTCCTTGAAAAAAAGAGATTGCATAAAGCATAGGCGCAACCCACGAAACACAGCTGCAACGCGGGTTGCCGATGTCTGCTCCACTCGTCCCTCACTACTTGAACAATGCAAGATGGCGCCTCGACGGGCGAGTAGTTAGCTTACAGCCATCTGAACTCCTAGAACGCGGTATCTATTCCGGCTGATGTGCATTGTTTTTCAAAGGATCTAAAATCCCCCAGTTGCTATGTCGCACGTAAAATAACTCTAGTAAGTGCCGACAAAATTTACCTGCAGAAATTTTGCGTCTTTAGGAAATCTCATGTTCTCCTATCCAAAAAACTCCGTCATATCCAGGCGCATTAGGGAAACACCCATGTGCCTGTTCAAAAAATATTCCTTATATTCGTGCTAGAAGTAGGCTTCTAATTTGACCTAGTGGATAATTCGGACAATGGTCTTGGTCCCGCAAAATAAATCATACTATTAATAAATAAAGTGCAAGAGTGGGGACACCGACGCATAGTGACCCGATTCAAATTTCACTTTTAGACAAGAAAATAAATAGGGTTGACGAAACTTTTTGCAGTAACTTATATGAGACGCCGTGTACATATACCCCATTCTTTTTGGAAAGTACGTTATTCACCAGAGCTGGTAAAATTTGAGATCATGATATGTTAGAGACAAAGTGGACGCACTATCGATTTCAGAAAATCAATTCTGCGGTATCAGGAGACCTTAAAAGTTGAGTTGAAATCTTGAAAGAGATTCTCTCGTGCATTACATACCGTTCTCTACACTACGTGTGTTACTCCGCATTTACGTACGTATATGAGAAAGTAATTAAAAACTGTTCAATGTTTTAATTACTTTCGTAATTAAAAAGTGTTCAACGTTTGTAATTACTTTCACAATTAAATACTGTTCAATGTTCTAAATCAGGGCTGCTCACGTGTCTGGTTCAGTTGGAATACCCCCGAGCCTATCAGCAGGCAAATGGTGTGTGACCCGCTGCTTGTTAAGTTATCCCGAGGGTATGACGAGGGGAGAGAACGGTTTCACGCATTGCTGATAGGTTGAAATGGAGGGGTAAATTAATCTAGGGGAGAGGCTTCCTGGCGTCTGCCAGGGGCGCCCGTGGCTGGGTTGCATTTGAGGAGCCCTTACCTAAATTATCAATTCATCATCATTCACATTGCTTCATTAAATTCATGTGGCTTGTGCGGATTAACAGGCTAATTCATGATATTTAGGACCGGATTATTAGGCGTATTTAGGACTTCATCCGTAACGTATTCATCTGCTTTCTTTCTATTCACAGACTCTAACACTATGAAAACGTCTGATGCCTGTTCAGAACAGTCTCTTTTTGAAGGGAAACTCAAGGTCAATCTTGGTTTTGAAGGTGCTGGATTCATCTGCTTTCTTTCTATTCATAGACTCTAACTCAATGAAAACGTTTGATACCTATTCAGAACAGTCTCTTTTTGAGGGGAAACTCAAGGTCAATCTTGGTTTTGAAGGTGCTGGATCATTTGCAAGTTACCTCGACCCCTTCAATAGGTGATCATTTTGTTCCACCTCCCACTCTCTGAATATCTCTCTCTTTTTCTCTTTCCATCTCTCGGTCTCTCTGTCTGTCTTTCGCTCTCTCTCTCTCTCGATCTTTCTCTCTTGATCTCGCGTGATCTTGTGTTTGTCAGGTAAAGGAGGATGTGTTGCGCCTATGGTACCACGAATGTTGCCGCGTCTTCCAAGACCGTCTGGTCAACGACGAAGATCGCGAATGGTTCAACAATCTTCTCAAGAGCAAGCTAACCGATCCTTTTAAGGTGAGTGTTTTTTGAAACGATAGACAAAGAAAACAATACTAAGACCTTAAAGTATTAAGAATAAAATTGTTTTTTAATTCACAGATTCTTGGTCAACACAATTTGTTATTGTAAGTTCTAGGAAATAACTCACAGACAATGTGTTTAAGCGTTTACGTTTTTCTATTAGAGAAAATTTATTTATACATTCTCTTTCACTCAGTGTATTGTTGTATATTATGTTTCTCTTATTCAGACAGTATGTTCCCATTCCTTTCTTGGCATTCATATTGCGTACGTATAATATCCTCGACTATTTGTTATAAACGGTAAAAATAAATTACTTCTGAAATTTCAACATCCATGTGAATGAAGACTTTTGTAGTACTCTTATTCATAAGATTAATGCATGTATGTATGTTGTCTGACATTGGGAGAAAATGGTTTACACATAGATTTATTAAGGGTTACTCCCCTTGAATGAATCTCCCTTGCGAAATATGTTCACACGAATTGCAACCCACACTTATCGACGCTGTTGTCCCAATACCCTATTTTTTTCTCGAAGTGCGTTTCTAATTAATACATTCATTATTGCTAACATTTTATCGCAATATTATTGCTAACATGTGTCCGTATTATTATTTTAAAAGGTGAACCCAGAAGAAATTCTCGGAGAAGGGGATGTCTTGTTTTGTGATTTTCTTGGCTCGCAGGACCAACCTAACTACGCACTTGTGGAAGATTTAGCTGAGGTGAGTAAACGACAGTTTAGTTGGTGTATTTTATCACTCGCATTTGTACAATTTATAGTCATAAATAAGGAAATGCGTTACCCATTGGAATATCTTATCGCAAATATTGTTAATAGATAATTTCATATTCCCTTAATTTCACAACCTACAGTCCCTGGTCATATTATTAGACGCACCCTAAATTTTCAATAAAATTCACGTTTTTGTGACGAAAATGTATTTTTTATTTCTAACGAAATACATAAGTAATAATGAATACTTGCGATAGAAACAAGATATCATATGCAAAATTATGACTGTTACTATAATATATAAACTAATTTTCATAAAAAATCTCTATGCACATGTATATCTTCAATACTTTGTCAGGCCACCTTTTGCGGCTATTAGAGCTTTAATTCTTTTTAGTATGATATTAATGCATGCCTGGACAGTTTCTTGCAACTCTGGATGATGCGTACCAGACTTGAATTATTTTCAAGGAGGCGAATTTTGTTGTTATTTCCAATTTGCGATTTCCCTCTTTATGAGCTCCCAAACATTTTCTATTGGGTTCATATCTGGTGAATTTCCTGACCATGGTAACACAGGCACATTTTTCTCCAACAAAAATGATCGAACTGTTCGAGCAGTATGACATGGAGCCACATATTGCATAAATTCCGAATAGATGTCTCGGATACGTTCAACCTTCGAGATAACTCATGATTTGAATAATTTTCTGAGTCGACAAAAGCTTTCACTGCTGCGGTCTTCCGATGAGACAAATCACTTGCCTTTCCCATTATTTTTGTTCAAAACTATCAGTTTTTCGTATACAACAATTCTCAATTTTGAAATAAACACGGCTATACCTATTTCACAAACTAATAAATGGAAAATAAACCATCATCATGCAACAACGCACTACTCATGTCACTGTTTGTTCTACTCAACTCTTGTAATTTGTGCGTCTAAGCAACAATGAGGTGTCACAACAATGGCACATAATGACAAATAATGTGTTAATTATTAGAAAAAGAAGCTTTGTTTTTATTGATTGATTCGCAACAATGCCAGATGTAATGTACTGCAGTGAGAGACTTCAAAACTTAACATTTTGTTAAAAATGTGGAGTGCGTCTAATAATTTGGTCAGGGACTGTAGCTGGGCACACAAAACTGCCACACAAAAAAATTATTGTAGAAGTCAATAAAATGAAAGGAGCTGCAGACGTCTTAAATTTCTAGTGCAATCTTTGTAAGAGGGAAATAAATCACCGTCCATTCATGCTCTGTAACAATGTGATCAGCATTTTCACATTCAAGATTTGCGTTATGGAAGTCATTAAAACTTTTGTTTTTAATTTTATGCTCCTTTTGGGTATTGCTGCCATTCAGGAGTATTAACAAATACTTTCATTCACGTTCAGGCTTGACTAATCCCAGCTATTGATACCATGTGGCTACTTCTGCATATTCAAGGTACATAAATTGCTGTGTTTTCTTTTCTTTCTTTGTTTTATTTTAAGAATTTTTTTAACTTTTTGGAATGATTAAATTTACTCGATTATGGGGGTTTTACATAATATTTTTGATAGTGTGATTCAATTCTTTTGGGGTTTTGGTTCTTTTTTTCTAATGAAAACAGGGCACCACAGGGAGTATTTTTCATGGGTTCAAAGAATAACTCAGAAACTCGTGTAATAAAATATTTTATCACTTCCAGTTTTAATAAAACTTCATGGGATTAAAAAATTAACACATTGACTTTTGTGTAACTACACAAGCCTCTCATTAGTGAACAGAGAACATTTCGAAAGTTCTCCACAACATAACTAGCAACGATGATCAAAAATAGAAACCTTTTTAACAATTGATTCAGACTTTACTAGCCATTATGTAATTTTAGTAAATATATTACTATAGACAATAAGAAATAAACAAGTGGAGCTACAGAATGACAGTTTTTCTCGTAGTTAAGTTTTCTAATTTACTTGGTGTGGGCTAGCTTCACTATCTTGTCTCATCCTCTTGTTAGCTGCCACCTCCCATTAGTATAAGTATTAAAGTATTTTTTGAAGTATTCTCAATTTTTCGGTTTCCTAATAGTAGATTTGAAAAACTTTCTTTTAGAATATTTATTAGAAGTAAAACCTCGTCTTGTATGGACATTTTCACACTCTTTTTCACACGAATATTTCGAGTTTCGAAAAACTTCATTTGAAGTCATTGGAAGCACTTCCACTCACAAATATAATTAGTGTATACAACCCGCACAAAAAGGGCAAATTGAGGGCGTGAGAGATTGAAAAATAATACATTTGTGAATTTACAAAATACAGCAAAATTAAATTTATGTCATCTTAAACAGTGCAATTATTACCACCCGTACGAAACGTTTAAAGAAAAAATTTGGAGCCGTTATTAAATTTTGAAAAAAAAACGTGCATGACCTTAGTGAAAGAACTAACTACGGGGGAAAAAATTGCTTGAAGGAATAATCTGCATCTTCAATTTTGTAGTTGTAGGAATACGCTGGAAAAAATTCAAACTTCTGAAAATTTCGAAATTTTAGAGTTAACCAGAACAAGAAACATTACTGTATTTTGAGTGTATTTTACTATATTATTTCAAAAATTTAACGGTTAGCAAACACTGCATACCAGCCCTGAGGAAGACCACGACAGGATGGTCGAAACGTCGGCAACTCAGCCTTCGACGCGGCGTCACCCGGACAGCCCAGATCACCCAAATGACTCTGGTCGCGGAAGCCTGCGACTCCGATAAGGGAATGTTCATTTTAGAAAAAATCATGTGTATAGTTTTGAGGCTAGTCGTGTTCACGGAGGGACAGATGGAAAGATGAACTGACATACGGACGGACGAACGTTTCGAAAAAAAACTGTTTCAGTGGACTCTAAAATGTGTACGCTGAAATATTGAAATCTACAAATGTTCGTACGTATACGAGAAAGTAACTAATTTCTACAGAATGGCACAAACTCTTCCGTATTAATTTTCTATTTCGTTTGGTCTAGGTTAGCTATTCGAACTTGCGTATTTCTACAGCAATAAGTGCTTGATCAATGCTTTGCAGATTTTTTAGAATGTGAATGTTTTCGCCATTATTGTATAAAAGTTACTATAGTTAACGTAATCACATATAAATTGCTTATTCATTGAACGAGCAGCAGCAGCTTAATAATCCGTCGAATGAAACCTCTCCTACAGATGCTTGCTCAGATTGCCAAAATAGCGTAAGTGACAGAATGACATATATTGAATTTTTTATTATATTGATATATTTTTTCTTCTTATCGATATAGGTCAAAAATTGCATCTACATTGAATTGTTTTCTACATTCCAATTGTGTTAGGGGTATGCTAATGTCTTAATTAATATTTTAATTAAAGCAAACTAATTTGTCAATTGAAAATTGTCTCCACGTTTATCTCCAGTTTGCTGACTGCTGATTTATATACTCATATATCTTTGTGTATATCGTATTGAAAACTGAAAGGCATTTAGACCTCTATTGCCCTTGGGTTTTTTTAAATATATAGTTTGTGTATCCTCAAAGTATAGGACCTGTTTCGGAAGGACAATTTATTTTTTCCTTTTGACTATTTCAGGTAATGATTTTTTATTAAAGTCTTGTCTGTATACTCAGATAAAATTCAACAAAGTTCCGTGAACTGGCGAAAAGGTTCTGACAAAACATATAATTTTAAATACTTCATCTACCATTTTAATAAATTTGGTTTTTAAATGAGACGTTTCTTAAGTAGGTCGCAGCGAAATCGAACTTCTTACTTGCGAAACAAACTTTCAATTAAAAATTTTTGAAACGGTTAGCAAACACTGGCGTTCTGTCCCAATTCCTTGTTATGTTTACAACTACTCGGTATTAGAGCTAATATGTTTCTTTCGAACTATGTGCGGCGGAATTCGTTTCTAAAGAAAGATTTATTTTCTGGTTCTATAAGTTTCTAGTGGATTTCCACTCTCCATTAACTTTTTCTTGTACATTCGTTTTACGAAGACTTTTAACGCATCAAATAAAAAGAAAAATATTTTTTTGAAGAAAAATAACCTTTCCTGGAGCAGCGTAAATAACGCGCCATTCTCTGGCTTCTAAGATTTTCTTCCACTCATTTATCATCAGTGTTTTTCTCTAGTTTTCGGCAGTTAACGAAGAGACAGTCGATTTATTTTCTTCAATATTTGTGTCTGCGCTAATTGTACCAAAAGAAGTGAATTTTGTAGTAGAATCGTACACGATATTTTACAAAACATGAAGTTATAAATTTTAAGTTCATATATACTGATATATTTGTCGGTGTGCATTGCATTGTTATACAAATAAATCTAACATCAATGCTTAGAGGACTAATAATTTTTTAACGAACCCAAAATTGTATATTTCAATTATTTTTTACGGTACAATGACTTTAATGACAGACAAGAATCCAAAATTAGTGTGTACAATTCCAATTTCATTGTTTATCATAGAAACAAAAGCAATTTTCAACCAAGTTTTTTAGAATGTTTGTCTGAATTTTGTTGTTGAATTTCCAAAGTCACAGTAATTTTGAAAAAGTTACAGTAATTATGCAATGTAATTTAATTTAATTTTGGTTACTCAATGTGTTATATTATAGTATAAACTGACAGGTCTATAAAGCTATGGACACTCCGAGGGTATTGCAGGTTTTGTTAAATTAGAAATAACGTTGTTTCAGGCAACGATCAAGATAGAGACGTTCCTGGACGACTACAACCACGACACGACGGCGCCCATGCCACTAGTGCTGTTCCAGGACGCCATTCGTCACTTGTGCCGCATCTCGCGCATCATTCGCCAGCCCATGGGCAACGCGCTGCTGCTGGGCATGAGCGGCTCCGGTGAGCCTATTCGCCCGATTTTCAGCCTGCCTGCGAGCATGCATGCCGACTTGCCTGCCTGCAAGTCTACCTGCCAGACCGTCTGCCTGCCCGCTTATCTACGTGCTCGCCTACCCGCCCACATAAACGCATACTCACACACACACACACACACACACAATATCCTTCATAGATGCGTACTCACACATCGTACAAGCCCACTGGGACATAATACTCTTGGACATCATACATGCGCACTCAGGCATACGCGCTCTCAAATATACACACGCTCTCAGATAAACGCTCGAACTCGTGTGTACACGTACAGGCATTCATACATGTGCACTCATACAACATATCATTGGATGAAAACTAGAACGGTAAAAGTGACATTTTATTCATTCTGAAAAAAAGCGTGTTTATATGCATTCTGAGAAAAGCAACATTTTATGCATTTTGAAATAACCTGGATTTCAGTGGCATTGTATTTTCGTTAAATGTCGTGGTTTTAATGATGAAACAAGGCACCATGACATAACAGTGAAATTGACTTAAATAAGCAGATTTCTCAGAATACTTATATCGTTCTTATTTTCATCATTCATATTACCTAGTAATCTTATTAAAAATAGTAATGTGCTCCTTCTTTCTACTTTTTTCATATATTTGGCTTATTTTGTTAAATGTTATTACTACCAATGCTATGTCTACTTACCGAATTAAGTCATACTTACGACAGCTATTCCCAAACATGATTCAGTCATAATTTTCGATATTTTTCTAACATCGTGCACAAAATGTGTTAAGTCAATATTAAAAACCCCTTAACGTATTGTAAAATTTAAATTTTGAATAGTGTTTATTTTTTGTCAGTATGGTTTTTCGTCAGCTTTATCTAATCTTCCTGTAGGACATGAGAAGTGACATGAAAATAGACATCGAAAATTCGTAAAATATTTAGTGAAGGTATTTTTTTCCTGTGGAGTACATCAATATTCCGTGATTGTTTGCAACCTTTCTTAGCACGCGATTGCTGAAGATTTAAATGTCAAGTTTTCGTTCTTCTTTTGGTTATTGCAGCAGTTCTGTCTACTTCCAGAACTCTTCAGCAGGTCCTAGTTCCGCACATGGACTTCGGGTAAGCGTTCTCTTCGCGCCGAAACTTCGTTCGCGTTGCCTCCCCAAGTGCCAGCAACACGGCGGGCCCCCGGTGCGATATGCCTGGGATAATTTTTATTATTATTATTATTATTATTATTATTATTATTATTATTATTATTATTATTATTATTATTTTGCTACGTGGCCCCTCTAATCCGCGCGGCAAGCTCGTTGGCTGATTGTGTGTGCATGACATTCCCCTTTCCATCTGTCTTCCGCTCCTCTGTCCTTTTTTCTGCTTCCCTCCCCCCTTCCCTCCACCGCCTTTCTTTTCCCTTTCCTCCTCTTTTCCTTTCCTTTTTCGTCTTCCCTCCTCTTTTTCGTCTTCCCCCTTCCCACCTCTTCTCTTTCCTTCCTCCCCATTATCTTTTCTCCCATTTTTCTCCTCTTCCCCTTCCTCTCACTAGCTTTTCTTTTCCCTCCTCTGCGTTCCTTTTCCCTCACATGCCTCTTTCCCTCCCATTCTTTCCATTTCTCTCTTGCTCTTCCCATTTTTTCTTCTCGTCTTCCTATTTCCCTTCTATTCTCCTTTCGTTCATCCTATTACCCTTTTCCTCTTTCCCCCTTTCCTCTTCTGCCCCTTTCCCTCCTATTCCCCTCTCCCATCCCTTTTTTCTCCCTCCCAACTTCTCGCTTCCCGGGTTTTGAAATTAACTCCTTTTGTGGATTTGAATTGCCTCTCTTTGGTATTCTTGGATTTGCAAAGAACATTGTTAAATATTTGACGATAAAGTTTTTGGTTCACGTTTTGTTCTTCCCATTTGCTCCACTTCGCTACCCTCAAAAATGTCATCTGGTGTCATCCCTGAATGGCATACTGTAGACAGGTATCCGCAATTACATCGGTTTACATGCGCCAAGGCGTCCCAATGGGCGTGCTATACTGAACCCTCAGATCAATGCAGAAGGATGAGAGCGAACTTGGCAATTAGGTGTCGAAAGGTTGGCCCACCTGTGTGCCGGCGTGTCCGTGCCTCTGTCTTTAGCCTACGGTTCCCTCCGTTAACCACCGGGCAGGAATTCGATTAAGCCTGACGGGGGCCTCGCTGTTCTAGGAAGCTTCATGATGCGATGTGGATTCTTGCAGGAAGGGATTTGGGTCTTCTGAGAGCACTCCTCACGCTCTGGAATCCACGAGGTATGGAGCATTAAGTTGGAAAGTAGCACCCCATCAACCTGCAATTATTGGATGGCTGGTGTTTGGCAAATACAAATTGGTTCCCACATCCCCAAAATTCTTGAAATAAGGTTATATGTACTTCATCGAGAATCAAAACAGTGATTGCTTAATATGATGTTCATTAAACAATTCCGTGTGGTATAATCCTGTGCTTTACAAAAGGAGGGGAGGACTCCAGAGCGCATCGCAGAAATTTTGATTGTATTGATGTTTGGGGATTTTAGTAAATTAATAAGTTTATATAACTAATAATATACATGTGTTTTCACTCAACAAATATTATTCATTGTGATATTCATAAAATGGAAAATATTTACTTTCGCCCATCAATATTCGTAATTAATGACAAAACCTACTACATGTTTATGACAAGTAAAGATCTACTAATCTTCAAAGCGTATCAATGCTGTGAACTACGTTATACTAAGTCTTTAAATACTGCAAATATTCTAAATTTTATTAGAATGTTCAGTTTCTGTGTGAATATCCGTGAATTTTTGCTTACAGCCAGAATCACGTATGATTACTCAAATAGTCACAAACACTATCAATTATTTTCTACTTCCTCAAAACTTGAGAAATGTACAAATTACAATCATAGGTAGACATGTGAGCCCTCCCTCTTAGCATTTCAAGAGTTAAATAACAATTTGAGTCATTTGAATTTTTCAATATGCCCCTATTAGTCACTGCGCAATTGATTTTGAAGTAGCTTTGACACTCCCACGCTGAAAATGGTATGATTTTCATCATCATAATCCGATGATTGATTCCGAAGTTACGGAGGTGATAAGAAACAATGAAAACCTGTCTTTCTTTCTTCTTCTCTTTCCTTCTTTCTTTCTTTTTTCGTTCATTCTTTTTCCTTTTTCCCCTTTTTCTTTCTTTCCTTTTTTCCTTCATTCCTTTTTTCCTTTTTTGTTTCCTTCTTTTCTTTTTTCCTTTTCCCTTCTTTCTTTACTTCTTTTTTTACTTCTTTCCTGAATTCTTTATTTCGAAAAAAATATGTTTGGAAGTCTTGCTGCATTACACTTTCTCGAATACATAATGTCTGTAGCTGCGTGGTTGTCCGGGAGACGCCGCGACCTAGGGACAGGTACTCATACTTCCGCCGCAATTGTGCGAACTTCCTCATATCGAAAATCATTTTTGCCTTGAAAACGGTCGCCATTCTGCGACCTTCCTCAGGGCGAAAATGATTTTCTCTGTGCCTAGGACGCAACGTCTTCCGGTTAGCGAAGCACTGACTCCGGCCGCGGAAGACAACGCGCTTATTGAATTGAATTTACCTTATTTTACGTGGCGAGACTGGGGCCATCTGACCAGCTCTTCCGTCTGACCACGCAAATTTCGCTACGCTCCTTTCATCAACTAGCAGAGAAAGGAGGTATTTCTTGGGCGAGAAACGCGATTTGAATTTAGCTCAGAGGCGTTATTTAGGCTTGAGGATCTTTTACATGCAAGTAAATCTACAAACATGGGACAGCCGGCTTTACTTCCCCTCCGAAGGAAGGCGTACGAAGGATTTTATCACCCTTAAAAATCCACGGCTTCGATCGGGTTTGAACCCGTCAACTTGGTTACAACAGTCCAGTACGCTAACCGTTACACCATCGCCGCCGCTTGTATGTATTTGTATTTTCATTTATGACATCTATTTTTAAATTTTGCAGTGATAGTGTATTTAAATTGATTTATTAGAGGTTTCATTGCAAAGCTCCAGCGAAAGCTCGATGAAAATACAGTCACTTGAGTAGCTGCTCTTTATTCTAGTTAAACCGCAGCACAATGCAGAGTTCTTATCGGCCGTCTAACCAAACGTCATTTCTTCTAGTGATATTGTTAATGTACCTGCCATGTGGTGTTTGCGAGGATGCTGGCGTTGTCATGCGTCGGATTAAATAAAGTGCCGAAAGCCTGTCCGTTTATTCCAAAGTCAGTCAGGAGACTGCGCCACTCATGAGTTTCCCACCCATAGTAACTGAAGGAAGTCGCCCTCCCCACAGTTTTTTAAAATTTAGATTTTTGATTAGAGTTTTTATCTACTCTGCTTCCCACCAGCAAAGTCCGAACTCTTCGTTAATTTAGCTCGCTATCTTCAAACGTACGATATTCAGAAGGGAGGCAATATGTCGAATCAAATTTGAACTATCAGCAATATTTCCGCTTCGGTGGGGAATTGCTTGGCCGTCCCTAAGAACCATGTACGGCAATATCCGTGAGAACCGCCGGAATCCCCTGCCCTTATAAGCCGGATGCGTTGGGGATGGATTTTTTCTCGGTGAGCTCTGTTCTCTCGAAACAACATACGTGTCCCCCGCGCCGAGAAATAGGTGAAGCGCGCTTCTCAATGGGACGCGACGTGGCACGACGAAATCCCAAGCCGTTTCTTATCGACACTTATAAGTGAATTTTAAAAATACGTAGCGACCTGCAGTAGTAAAAGTGCTCATGAACAAAATCACGTAATGTTTCCCAAAAAGAAGCACGCACACTGCTCGCAAAACCTAAATAGGCAATATGGCACAAACAGTGCAACAAATTAAATATTTTAACAAAAACAGTCTTCACGACTATAGCAGTAACGTTATGTACATATAGTAAATAATGATTAGGGAGCGGATTTTAATGACGTAGAATATAGCCAGAAATGATCAATAAAATACACTTACAATGTAAAATGGCCTAAAAGCCTAAAATGATGAAAAAAATGTTATCAAAACCAGTTTTGATTAACAACTCAAGCTGCTGGTTACGTTACTAATGTAAAGAGTTTTTCTTTTCGATCAAGTGAACTCATATTACAAACTTTTGTTTTGAACTGTTCTTTACTAGAAAATCTCTATATTAAAATATCGCGAAATCCGGACCGTCAATGGCGCTGATACGAGGCGTCACAGGCATCTTAGATTGCATTCACACAATGAATGACACAATGAATGAGCGAAGAAATAAAATAGGCTACTCAGAAATTCTGTAGAGAATATTTGATGCTTGTTGCAAATATTATTTAAAGCAAGTTTCATTCAATATTAAAATCGATTAAATCTGCAAAAAGACTTGAAAAATGACGGACGAAGGTAAAAAATGACTTATTAGTCGACAACAATGAAAGATGCAAGAAATGTATAAACATCGGCTATTTCCATACTAATAGGGATAATATGAAGATAAAAAAACTGATATTTCTTTAAAATCCTCCTCCTAATAATGATACACAACCGGATTAACAGTTATCTGCAAACCAAGAATACAAAATAGTTGCTGTTCAACAAAACTACACGTGAATAGCAAATATTTAATGGCGGGCGACCTCTTCCTTGGAACATATTGTCGCATGGCGTCAGTAGTATCGTAAATAGCGACGCTCTGATTATGAGAATTCAGTCAGCACTCAAGTGTAAGAACAAGCGGAATCACGCAAACCTATATATTAATTTTTGAGTCAAAATGGAAACTAATTGTTGTTTAACCCGAGTTCCTGACTTTCTAACAAAACCATGTAATCCTTCACATGGCTGGAGGCTACAGAGGTTTCTTTCAAAATTTGCGCGCTTTGTAAATACTAAGAGCAAGAACTTTCTCTTAACTATGGCGTGGAATTGCCGAAGACGTCAATACACTTTTACTCGCCGGAGGTAGGTAAACTGGTGAAGAAAAAAGCCCGGCGGCTCGGTAGTGAGACGGCGTGGGCGTGCTTTAAGTCGTCGTGAAATATACAATGTTATTTTTTAAGATTTTATTTTCAATGGATTTTAATAAACTGCGTGAATAAAAGATAAAAGTGTATGTACTGCTCAATATTATTAATAATCCAAAATAGCAAGGAGTCCAAGGTTCATATTCAGGATAGTACTAACGACACTATAATTGAGATACGAAACAAATGAACCAGTTTACTCCAAAACGTCGAATATTTACTACGGCGCGCTGGTGAATGTTACAACATAGTAAACTTGTTGAAGGCTGTTATATGAAATGATTCGACTAGTTGCAGAATTTGCCACACCCTTCAAGGCCTATCATTTCCCATGAATAATTATGTAATTTAATGAATTTGCCTTAAAACTAGGAGTTCATTACCTTGTAAATGGCCTGCATAAACTCAATGTTCATGCAACTTTATACATCTTCCCAATTCCACGTAGCTAATACATAATTTTACGATTCCAATCGAACTGATGAAGTTTAGTTTATGAAAAAAAATATGATACCTCTTCAAATTAACATTCATTGGTCTGGGTTAAAACAATTTTGGAACTTTTCTTTTCAATCAGCGTTGAAGAGTAACAATCAAAACCTGCTGATTTATTCAAATGATTTAAGAACCGGATGAAACTCGAAAAGTACGCTGTAGAACGTTATCGCCTTTCATTTGTGCATTTATATTTTTTTAAATACATCTACAACTCAACGAGTTCACCATTCTTTATTTTCACTTGGTTTCAAAGTAAAAATCCTCATTAAGTGGTATTCTACAGCAATGTAACATTTTGAAATAACTTTCCGTGACAAAATAATATTCAGTGCCTTTTTTATTCGCTTTTTCTTGCTTGAAAACCGTATCAATTATTACGTTACATGATTGATACCGAAAAGTCGGCAAAACATCTGTGAACAACGGTGTTGGCTAAACCGCAAGAATTTTTTTTTACCAAAATTGATATTTCCCAATCATGGCTGATGTCGCGGTCCTTGAATTTGAAACCGTTGTTTTAATTTTCGTCGGGTACTTTGAACATGAAACCTCCGTAACATGGCTCCAATTTTTTGATTAACTTTTGTCTTTGAAAGGGATGCTTAAGTGAACAGTGCAGGTTTCATTTTGTTTGAAATATCTTATTTTTCGAAAATTGTAAACAATTGCCTCTTCCTACAGTAATTATTATTAAGATATTTTCTTAATGAAACTTGTTTTTCAGAAACACTTATTTTCTCAAAAACGGCTTTTTTTATGTTTTTCATGTGTGTAGCAAAGAACTGTAATTAAAGTTGTACTGGTTGCATTTTTGGCGCACTCACCGTATTGTCGAAAATTGAAAAAAAAATTTAAATTGTAAATTCGAATTTCCCGCACTGTAGTTGGCGCACTGTTAGTTTACAAAAGAGCAACACCGTAGTTTCAAATTATATTTAAATGCTTCTAATAGCTGCCGGTCGTGATGATCGTATGATAATGATAAACGTATTGAGAAAGGAAATAGATTGAGACCAGATATTATTATTTAACATAGATATAACGAATTCATTTCTTTTACTTTAAGAAGTTTTGATCGCTGATTGCGGTATTCACAAGTTGTTAGCTCATGTAATCAATGCAAGCTTGTGTGAAATATTATTCTTTCTTTTCTGTATAATGTGATATTACTACTGTAAAATGTAAATTTATTTATGTTTGTTTCATTTGTAAACGTTAAAAAGAGCTCCTGCCCCTAGCTACAAAAATAAACGCAGATATGCACTATAGACGCTTCCTTGGAATTGGTTGAATAAGACACTTTCAAATGAACTACTGACACAACTGAATTTTTAGCATGGAAACTCTTGTAAATGTTAATAATAATAACAATAATAATAATAATAATAATAATAATAATACGAGAAAGTTTTCGTTTTTCGATAGAAATGATAGAAGCAATAATAAAGATAAAATAACACAAAAAATTGAATTGTGTAAATTGGTGTATTGTCGTGTCAAGGTTTTGACGTGTGTGAAATTTTACTTCTCTCTCTCTCTTTTCTGGGGCATTGTGAAATATTATAAATCACGCTCTGTTCTTTCTATGCTGCCAGGTCGCGCGAGTTTGTCTCGCCTAGCGTCGTACATCGCCGACTTCACGACCTTTCAAATCGAGCTGACGAAGAATTACGGGGTGTCGGACTGGCGTGACAACATCAAGGTGCTCATGATGAAGGCCGGCGTCTCCGGGCAGGGCACCGTCTTCATCTTCCTCGACACTCAGGTGAGAAATCTTCTTTACGTTCTTTCGGATCCACTTTCGTCAATGTGCATACAGTTCCTCCTTATCGTTCTTATTGCAAAATTTGCAAAATGGTATTAGCACGCACGAGAAAAGAATATCTGCCAACATAAGTTGCGTCTTTTAGGTCGTTGATTTCGAAGTTTGCATTGATATTTTCGTGAATAATTTGAAAAAGATAACGTATGATGAAAATGGCATTACTCTTACAACAGCTACATTTGAAACTCATTCGTGGTTGTGGTTGAGCTAGTGGTAATCTTTTCACGTTATAATTGACTACATCGGGTAGTCAAGTGTGACGTAAGAAGTCCCTGCTATCTGCGTAACGTAACTGAAACGTAAGGACTCTGTCTGACTGGTGGAATTCGCCCTCATGCCGACAGCAGTCACAGCGCCGAAAAAGTATTTGCCTGCCTTGTCGTAATAGGCAAGCTCTCGCAAGGAGCACATGTAGCAGTACCATAGACACCGATTCACACATTCCATCAGTTGCATGTAGTTACCAGGAGTCGAACTAGTTCTGCCACACACACTCTCGACAGTCTTGGCATTTCATTAAACAAAATCGTGTAAGTGCATAAATGCACGTATGTAGATGCCCATAATCATAATAATTCAGATCACATTGTTCACGGTGCACTAACAACACATTAAACAGATAGAACGCTGCATTCCAAAGGCGTTGGGTGTGGCTGTATCCACATGTTACAAAATTAATGGAATTGTGAGAAAGGAGCAACACGTCCTGCCTTCACGGTCGTGAGGCGACAACTGAACTGTGGCGAGCGGCGGCGCGGCAGCCACAAGCCACTTGGCACGCTTTTGAGACATTGAGCAAATAGGAATGCCTATTACAATCTGAATTAGGCACCAATGTAATTGTGATTAACTAATAAGACAGATTATAAGATAATGGAGGTACGAGTATTAAAATTGTATAAATTATAATGCAGAGTTTGTGGTTATTTTTGTTCAATAGTTGTTCTTTTTACAACAACGTTATTCAGCCGTGTGGACGCATGGACCGGCATGGCGAGCTCCGAGAAAGAGGGCGGCGGAGCGTGGCAGGGGCAGATTCTGAGAAATGCCTACGCAACACTGCCTGCTCGCTCAGGCCCACGTCCGCTCGCAAAGAGTTACATATATAAAAAAGTCATACATTATTCATTAAAATAACCCCCTCCCCTGGAACGTCACTTGGCACTCTATAAAACGTGTTGCCGGCCTGGGGCCACCTACGCTGCGGAAGTGGCGGACAACGGCCACAGAAGTACAAGGATTGCACTTGAGCTAGCATAAAGCAAAGTTTGCGGCTCACAATACGCCCTCCGTTTTGGAAACGGTTGAAATAACTGAGGAAGGAATCTGATATCGAGTCCTTCACTCAATGCTTGAGACGGTTTCGTTTAACAAGTCTATCAAACAACGAAGCTCCGGCAACGCTAAAACATTTAGCTTTGACACGTCCTCACTAATAGGACCATGAAGACAAGCACTCTAGCTCTGATATTCTGAGGGCGTAATGTAACAACAAAAGCGATTAGGTTATGACTAAGGTCCCGTCGTGAACCCACACCGCCACTCAACATAGCATAAAAAGCGAAGCATGTGGGAATTGCAACACAACTACAATCACATAAACTTCGAATAAGCAACTGGACTGCAATGATGTGCACATGTTAAGATAGATAATTATGCTTGTGAAATAAATAGAATGCGTGGCCCGAACAGACAATACGAAGTGAAATCTCCGAAAGTATATACAGAGTAAAACGAATGATTTTTTGATAATTTAATAAATTAACCCATATTCATTCTTATGATTTGTAAGTTAAACACTCTTTCGCCCACGCTTTATTATAAACTACCTGATGTTTCCGTTGTTGGCAAGTTCAATCAGTATTGGTAATAAATAGCGCCAGAAAGTTTCATTGAAACGTTGGAAGAGTTTTACTCTTAGGGTCGCATTGCATAAACACTCATAAAATAATGCTCTTTGCAAAATAATACTCTTTAGCAAATAATACTCCATATAAAAAATAAAAATTGTATCAACATTGATATAAAAAGAATGATCAAAACTGAGGCGAACTCCTTGTTCTTTTCTGTGGAATTCACACGCGCTTTCTAAACGAGCTTACGATTGCTCATCGTAGAAGTAATTAATTTATTTGACTTTTCAGATATGATCATACAATATTTGAATATTTTCATACTTTCAATTGAATATGTTCACAGTTTTCGCGCTACCACATTAACAAAGTATAACCCGTGATTCTCTGAACCAGGCAATGTAGTTTGTGGGAATATCAATGCTTTTCATTACTGTGAAAAAAATATATTTGTTGGGTTGTGAATAAAATTACAGATACTTGTTTTATTAAACTCATCATAATAAAAATTATATATTTGTCCTTTTAAAATTTCGATTGGACACGGCATTTCCAACATCCCTATATTTAAGTCTTGTTCAATATTCCAGTTTCATCTCTGGATTTTTTCTTAATACTTGCAAAAAATTACTGCGCATATATTTTCGAAATTGAAAATATTTTTAAAACTGAAATAGTTAGTTTTAAAAACTACAGTAGACAGAAGCATTGCTGTATTTATTCTGTTGCGTTCCCCCCAAAAATTCATTTAAAACGACTTATTGAAGGCAAATCTGTGCTGCAATAGATAGGCTGCGCCTTATATCCCAGATGAGAAATTGAACGTTTTAATTTGAATGTTTTAAATTTCTTAAATACATATTTATTCTATTTCAGATGAGTAAATCATTATTTATTTGGTCGGAATAATCGATTTCTTCATGAAACGATATCGATTATTGTCGTGAATAATAAATTTTAATTATGTAATTTGTAGATTTCTAGCTTTCCGTTACCGCACTAGTATGGGTCTCTCTAGGTATTTTCAGATTCATAAATGATAATTTTATGAAAGAAGTATTTTATTACCATTGCAGATTAGGAAAATTCTATTAAAATGTGATTCAGTTTCAGTATTATAAATCACTCTAGTGTTTGTAAAAAAGGTGTTCCGACGTGAATATTGTTAATCATTTTATCCACAACGTAAAAATGTAATATATTTCAAATTCTCGTTTAAATTTGAATATTTGCTTGGAAAAAGATTCACAAGCTTTAGTTGGCTAGTTATTTAATACTAAGATTATTGGCACACGTTTGTTTTAGTAGTATTTTTACGAATCCTAATGTAAAATTTATATAATCCAATTTGTATATACCTATGGCTACTGTAACCCTTTCCTGAGCGCACGAAAACTGGCGATCTAACGATGCTCCCGTCGTAAAACCGCCAATTCAGTCCCGCAGCAAGCAGCGCGCGAAGACACACCTGTGGTCCTTGTTGGCGGGCTCCGTGTGTAATTAATATACGTAAAAGTTTACTATCCAACCTCGGACTGTTCTCAGTTGGTATGCGCAACTTACAAGTGTCCTGTCTGTGTAGTGTAAGTTATCTGCATCAAATCACTTGGACCTTCACTTTATTGGGCAATCTCGAGCTGTTCCCGGTTAGCACGCGCAAAGTGTCATTTTATTTATGCGAAGTAGGGCAAATGTAAGTTATTTGCACTAGACCACTCGCAGGAGGAACTTTTGTAGCACTGTGCTCCAGCTATCACGTACTGTGATGCTGTAACTGTTCCATGTAATTAAGTGCTTAAGTGCAGTGATTATTAAATGTAGTAGCGCAAGAACTTCTTTTCTGTCAATCCAGAAATCCTACATAAATTCTCCCTGAGCTATCGAAGGTTTCGGGACTGCTGTGCTCCGCCTCCACTTTATCAATACAGTCCATTTCTAAATACCCAGAATCGAGCGCTGTAGCCTGAACAACGTACTTTAATCACTCGTGAGATTTAATTTCCTTGGTTCTCTCCTCCATCTCATCTATCAAAAACTGTTTCACTTGCGCGAAAAATTTAATTTTATTTTCATATAACTTTTTAAAATTACATCTATACTTTTTATAAAAGTGTTTAATTGTGATTTATCTGATGTGTGATTTATATGAAGTTATGTTGGTAAATGGTGGAACCGTCTTGGTAGAATTAAATGTAGATTTTAAACTTTATTTCCGTTTAACTTTGACAGTCATTGGTATTTGTCATTATCATTCGAGTTTTGTAATTATGAAACAATTTTCAAAAAACACCAAAAAGAGAACCGTTGGAGTATATCAGATCCATGATACTATAACCAGTTTCCTTGTTATAGTATCATGGATCGGGTATACTCCAACGGTTTTTTTCGGTGTATAGTAAACATTTTTTTAATGTTCAATAAAATACTTAATACACTATCGAAGAACATACGTGTATATATTAAATAATGTGACAATGGATCGGCTCCAACACGAGCCTGGTCACTGAATCGCACTCATTCAACTCTCCACAGGTGAAGGACGAGTGCTTCCTAGAGGACCTGAATAACATCCTGAACTCGGGTGACGTTCCCAACATCTACCAAATCGACGAGCTGGAGACCATTTACGCGTCGATGAAGGGCACGGTGCAGCAGATGGGGCTGGACACGACGCGCGCCAACCTCTTCAGCGCCTATCAGAAGAGCGTGCGCAGCAACCTGCACGTTTGCCTCACCATGAGGTACGTGCAAAGCGTTCTGGGCATTTATTCAATTACTTTGATAGTTTATGCACTTAAATGCGCATTGAAGTCCCTAGCAAACAAACAACTAAACTACAAATTATGACCGAGGCCGTTGAAATACTGGAGTCGACTATAAAATAGGTAGTAGGTAGAGTTGTCTTTGGTTAGATATCAGCATTGCTATTAAAAAACTGAGTTGATGGCTTGTACTTTCTTTCGTAACCGATGCTGCTTCTTATATGTACCGGCTGATCTAGTAAAATCCTGCCTGCCACGAAAGAATGCGGCAAGTGTGAGACATACGCTAATGATAAGCTGTCCCGTTGATTGTGACAGAGAAGTCCGCGTATTTCCACCTAATGTTGCAGAATTGTTTTGTTTATATAAAAGTGTACATTATTGCAAGAGACGCATCAGTAAATGAGAAATGGCAGGGGGGACCTTAGGGTCACCTGACTTAACTCGTGGTCTTCTGCAGCAGTCCGGCTGCTTTGAAATAGGGGAGGTGATTGGGCCTGACAAGCATATCGTGCAACACCCAAAGAAAGACTTCGGTTCAATTTCATAAGAATTCAATTTTTGTAAGAATGGACAGTGCGCTGATGGCTGGACTGGCTGATGATGGATTACAAATGATCGCAAACACTACTAAAACGTATCTTACATATATTACTCTGCATGCCGATCCCTCCGTTTACAATCCCTCATTGACAATTCCTCTCCTTCCCTCGTAAGGATGGTGATGACTTCCGCCTCATGGGACATTGTCTGTAAATTTCATCGGCTGTACCTGGCTTGCAAAGCTCCCCTCTGGAGAGGTGAGGGTTGCAGCGACCGGTCTCGGGAGACGGCCGGCGAGCGGTTAGCGGCGGGAGAAGAAGGTGCTGCGACGTCCTTGCAGACCTAATGGTTCATTGTCCGTCAATCGCAAGCAGGGTGGCGCAAAATGAAATTGAAGTGCATTCGTATTAGAGTGATGCCAAATTTTCTCGTGAATATTTTAGTTCATTTAAACTTGACCCGGCCCGAACTCCTATCTTCAGATAGTAATAATGCCACCGTATTGTTAGCTGTCCCAAACTGATTTCGTGGAGCGATACTGCGAGTGTGAGTGTATTAAATAATTGGATTGAGCGACTTAAGATGACTCAGGGTATCAATTCATGATAATGCGGTGCCTCTAAATTAGAGGTCCTAGAGTTTGAGTCCCAACACTTGGAGAATTTGTGTCACTAGTTACATAGTTCGGTCGAATTGAGACGCTGAATTCTTGTGGCCGACTGTTCAAATTGGAAATTTTCTGCACTTTCTACCATGAACATCAGACGAATGGCGGAGCATTACCCAAACAAACGGGCCACGGACCGCTCCCGATCTTTCCTTCCTCTTCCTTCTTCTTTCCTCGCCCCTTTACGTACACTCACATGCACTACACTACCACACATGGGAGAATACCAGTTGGGGGCTTACAGCATGTCGGCTGGGGGGAGGGGCTGACAAGCGGTGAGCGGAGATACCTGGTTGGGGAAAGTCACTCAAGCGCACGTGTAGTTCGGCGCCAGATCTCTCCCTCCAGCGGGGAAACATCGCCGCCACCTTCTGCGATAAAAAAAACAACATGCATCACACTTACGGAACTAATGACTATAGCAGATGCTATGCACTTGCCCCGAAACACTAATTAATCAATCAATTGATAAAACTGAGGGGCGGTGAGACCAACGCGCGAGCGTTTAGCCGCCCAAGCGCAGGGACTCGGCCGCTGATGAAGGCGCGGCAGAGCATGCCGCACAAGCGACCGCTTGTTTTTGATGCGTAAGTCAGAAGAACTTCGCGTTCATTTACCCGAAATGCTCCCAGGATCCCGATGTCTCTTGATGCGCGAACGTGCTTCCTTCTGATTGTTCATGGCAGATGATTAAGGGTGGTGGGATTTGCTATGAGGAGCTGGACTTCGAAAAAAATGATTTCTATGGGCGGTAGGGATGAGCGTAGTATCAAGCCCCGGCGGAACATCAGGCGGACACTCGTCATGTCGTGGACGCTTTGTTCATTGGCGCAGACATATTTTGCAGCCA
The DNA here is from genome assembly GCA_017312745.1 of Gryllus bimaculatus. NCBI lineage: Eukaryota > Metazoa > Arthropoda > Insecta > Orthoptera > Gryllidae > Gryllus > Gryllus bimaculatus. Next base: position 1,021,362 of record BOPP01000013.1, read on the forward strand.
TAAAAAACATCCTCGCCCGACCAAGTTCCCGATTTATTATTTCTTCGTCCAGATAGCTTACAATGTTAAAATATTACAATGTTCTTCCTCGCGTTTCATTACTTTACAATTTCTAATAAAAATTCGAATTTCTTCGTTAAGACTTGTGCTGTTCTTTGCGAAATGTATTCTCTTTTTAACAACCGTCAATAATATCACCATAGCCGCACTATACCAAATCGAAGTACCTTACTCTTTCCCGCACTCAAGTGGCTTTCTGAGAGCCACTCAAAAGGGAAACGTGTCGGCCTACGCAATTAATCCACGATCCAATAAATCCAATTCATTACAAAACCACAATTATTAAAGATCATAAAGAACAATTATTGGAACGAAAGTTCGAGAACAGTATTACTAAGTTCCACGAAAATATGATCATAAGAAAAGCTGTGCAAACTGTATCTGAACAATGTCATTTTCAGTACCTATTTAAAGACGTATATTATAAATTATTTGCAGTGTATAAGTCAAGAAAGAAAATAACGTTTTATTGCATTTTTCATTTTGTTGTTTTTGTTTCTTGTTTTTGTGTGCTAATAACGAGACGGTTTTTCGTGCGCTACATTGCAGTACCAGGTTTGGGAGGCATTTCAAAGCAGCTTGTGGGTTATCAGTACCAGAACATTTTTGTGCAGGTGTTCTTTAAAAGACGGTGGAAAAAGAAGAGTTCTTCGAAAAAAAAATTCTGAGTAATATTTTCTTTAAAATAAACATTTCAAATAAATATAATATGAGTTTATAAAAAAATTCTACAAATAATGTTAAATATTAATGTAATGTTGTTAACATACACGTGAAGTACTCAGTACATGATGCACTTACCCATGTTTTTGATTTTGGAAACAAGCCATTTCGTTCTACATAGCAAAGTGCAGATTTACCATGTACCTGTAAGGCGCAATATTTGATACTCACTTCGTTTAGCGTCACCAGATTCAAAAAGTCTTCAATCCACATCTACGACAGAATGCCACACACGTCACATTCCGCCAAACAATCTACGCACTTCAATGCGTCTATCATTTACCTCTGTATAGGAAGATTATAAAGCTGTGAATAGCAGAAATGTTTTTCGGAACTGTCAGAATCTCTATCAATATCCAAACCATCGCAATAATGATGTTACGATGATCCATTCTACACAGTATAGGCTAAAGAAATGAAATAGAATTAATTTAAATGCCTTTTCAGAGAACCATTACTAAATAAAAATATTGTTTCTCTTGCTTTTCAAACGCGGAACTAATTAATGTTCCTTCCGAAGCTCGTATTCCTATTTGTAGCGACGCGCGCTTTTGTACCGAACGGATATTTCAAACAATTCCCAAACAATTGACATAACTTATCACTCATTATTCTTATTCAATTATGTTCAAATTCGTATTCAATTATTCGATATGGGTGGGTGGTGGTGTTTCCAAGAAGACTCGCAAATACAATCATAAAGTTGTTGTCTGCTCGCACTGTCGGCGACAAGTATCATTGTCGGTGACCGCAAACTAGAGCTTTATGAGAAGTCGAGCCGGCGCGCCGCGGCGGCGCGAGGAAGGGAAATTCTTTTAATTTTTTTTTTTTTCTTGTTCGCTCCACATTACACGTGTGGAGGCAGGGCTTTATATTTTTATGTTGCGGCTTACGCAGCTAGACCTGCTTTGTATTAATAACTAAACATTTAATTAAAACTAATGAAGTTAAAAAATCCTGCACTGTGACATGCCCAATGTCCGGCGAGTTCTAAACTAATTCCTGAAGAATTTTTTTTGATAGGTGAACATATTTTCTTCTACATTCACACGTCATTCACACTTGTTTAAATTAGGCGACATCCTTGACAAAGAGCCCGCACCGGACGGAGAAGGGCGCGTCGGTGACGCGCGCGGGAGGTCGATAACGGAACCGCCGTGCGTAAACAATTTTTATTCAATATCGACGGTATATGAAGCTAGCTCACGTTCTCTTCGCCAATATAACTCTTATTTTTTCCTGTGACGAAACAGTTTTCCGAACTATGAAGGGATAAAGATATTTGAGCAGAAGGAACTAAAATAATCAGGTAATCACCAAATTAGTAATGAGAATAAAATATTTCTTGTAAATACTCTAGATTTTAAGCGCTTTGAAAATTATCAGAGTTTAAATGAAATTAAATTATCGGAAACCTAGGTTATCTATATATTTTTTTTCTATATTGGAATTGAGATCAACGATTTATAAAACATTAAAAACATTACAAGTGCCATTGGTAACTGAGAAACGTATATACTTGTCTGTAAAATGTTAAATATTATTGCGAATTGAAAGGTAGCAGCCTACAGAATATGATAAAAGTCTGTAACACTGGTATAGTGTTATGTATTTTAAATTTCCAAAATTTATTTTTACCTTCTAATTTCTTTCGTAAGAGGATAATATTGATGATAATAAATTATTTTTACCATTATTATTATTATTATTATTATTATTGATAATAATAATATTATATCGTTGTTTTGTCACAAAGTGGTAACGGAAGTGTTCGAGGAATACTATAATATCCCGATTTTGTTTACCGAAAACTATCCTTATATTGACAAATACGCTAACCACAATCACTTGTGGAAGTGAACAATAGAAGAAAAGAAATACCAATATTATATTAAGAATAAATAATAAACACTACTCGTCACCGATTCATTCCTGAAATATTTATTTACCCATTTTAAAAACGAATATTTCATCATCATCACATCATCATCAGCAACAAAGGTTTGGGCTAGTGGCCCGTTCCGCTCTCAAGAGTTCTTTCCATCTTGTGTGGGGTCTGCTCTGGATCGTTTCCGCTTTGGTTTGTATTCGAGGATAGTCTGGGAAGCCGTTCTTGTGGCATTCTGGTTAGGTGTTCGAAACCAATTCTTCCTCGTTGAGTCGATCTCTTTCAGTATGCTGAGATTGTAGTTCACCTCTGATGTCTTCATTTCTCTTATGATCTAGTAATGTATATCATGCTAATGGTCTCAGGAATCCTCATTTCTGGCCGCTTCGATCTTTCTTCTGTCTGACCTATTGATTGTCCAGTTTTCGCATCCATAAGTTAGCGCATTGGGACTGCCATAGTTTTTGTAAAATTTAGTTGGGTGTCTTGTCTGGTCTTTTGTCTTAGTGCTCTGCGTATAGTACCCGCACAATTTCTGGAATTTTTGGATCTTTATGTTTATATCTTTTTTGTCGCAGTATGAGATTGTTAAATCCTAAATAATTAAAGTTGTTTATTGTTCAATACTTTTTTCGTTTATCACTACTTTACATCTGATATGGTTTTTTCCCGCTGGAATGCCATTGTTTTTTGTTTTAGAGGTTGATATCTTTCAAGTTATAATTTTTCCTGTTAACTCGAGGTAATGGGCAGGTCTCTGTAGGTCGTCTTCTGAAGTACTAAAAATGGCCTGGTCATCTTGCAAATAGAGTAGTGTTAAAATTGTATTGCTTATTTTAAAATGTGTGGTTAGTTACTTTGCATTCTTGAATAATATGATCGATATATTATATATATATATATATATATTATATATATATATATATATATTATAAATATACATATATATAATATAAGATATATTAAAAGGGTCGGAGACATCGGGCACCTTGTTTTACCTCTTGGTTTGTATTATTCAGTTAGGTTGTCGCTGTTCCTTTGTCAATACTGATAGTGGTTTTAAAATATAAGCTTTTGAGGCCGGCGGTAGCGTACGCTACTGGCAGGGCCACCCTTGCCGACAGGTCGAAGGAGAGGGGTCAGACGAAAGAGTACTCCAGAAGAGGACCTCAACATAGAAAAAAACCCTCACTGGGCAGACGCAGCTCAAAAGCCGTAGAGAAGGCAATGCGTCTAGGGAGAGAACCCGAAAATCTGCCCTGAAGTTTGGAGCAGTAAGGTGGCAGCCCCACACCAACTCAGTCCCTGCTGGCGCCCGTAACGCAACGAGGGGAAACTTTACCTTACTGACAACTTCAGAGAAGAGCCGGACTGTAAGATGAAGATAACATGCTCTAATTAAACAAATAATCTCAACTAAAAACCTAATGAGGTCTTAGTTATGATTCATTATTTATTTAATAAAGTGGTATTATTCATACAATAAGTGTATTTTGGATTAATAAAGTCATAAACAATGGCAATCTATTAAATTCAATCGGTAATTTGAAACTGTCACTTTTTTTAGTGGTAAACATTTATGGCTCTGTTACGAAACTACACAGAGGTGAAAAGAAATTAGCGGCAAGAAAAACCTGAGAGGCACGTCTTTCACTGGGAATCCCATATGCAGAATGAACAGATTTCCAAAAGCGGTGGGCGAAGGACCTATTTCCGGATGTGAGTATAAATTGAAGTCAAGGGTTGCAAACTCCAATAACCAAAATTTCCGCAACAAAGCTTATCTAGAGTTGGCTCAACTACCACCACTATCGCCTCATTTCACCTGTGTTGGATCAGCTTCCGCCACTACCCCCCACCGACTCTCACTCTCCCACCAGCTGCCACTACTCATCACGCTTTCGCGTCGCTCCCCTCGCTCCTTGCCGCCCCGACCCCGCCATGCCCGCGGCGTACCATCCCGGCGCTGCCGGCTCTCTCCGCGCCCGCAATCCCGCTTTACGGCCGTTACGAGGGCGTTATAGGGCGAGGGCGGCGACTTCTCAGAAGTGCCTGCAGCGCAATAAAACGCCGTCCGGGAGCCGCGCCCGATAAACAGCGATAATGGGGACGGAGCCGTCGGGTGGAGGGGAGGTGTCGAAGGCGGACGGGGTTGACGCGCGTGGAAGGGGGCGGATTCGAGGACGAATTATCGGGCATAAACAGAAGGCGGCGGCGGTGACGGCGACGGCGACAGATCTTGTCACAGGCGTAGACGACGGCTTCACAGCGAGCACGATTACTTGGCTAGTAAGTTTACACCCACACTTCCAACGAAATGAAATTAACGTTGCGGAAATTAATGTTACGTCATACGCAAACAGCAAAACTGCGATCTGCGAAAAGACGTCTCTAATAAGTGGAAACGGATAATCATTGGCAGAATTAAATGTGGAGTAAGATAGAAAGTTTAGCAAGACAGCTTAATTTGTTACCGTTCTGGGAAATTTAATTAGCTAACGCTTGTGCAGGCATCACGTGTTGGCCATGTGACAGGACTAGCAACTGAATGACAGGACTAGCCAAATGATGGGATTGGCAGAATGGAGGAATTGGTAGAATGGCAGGATGGGCAGAATGGAGGGGATCAGAACGATATGGTTATGAGAGCAGAGGAATGAATTGGGAGATGAGGGGAAGCATTATAACCGATAATGTGGGGAAAGAGGGACGTTTGGAGGTGAGATAGGGAATGCAAATGGAGTTGTGCTTGGGAGCTGTGCTGTTTGGCACAGACGAGGTAGCAGGAAAGTCACGTGAAAGCAGAGTGCCAGCCGCCCGTTCCGGAACCTCACAAGGGCTGTAGAAGCAGCAAATGGACCGACACGGGAAGCAACCCTTGAGGCGAATTCATAGGCAGGTAGAACTTCGTCGCGGGAGAGAAATATGGTATTGCGCAGTTGATAACATGAACACCACTAACAGATTATTTCCAGAAGAACTGACAAATATGGCTGATTTTCTTGTACATAAAATTAAAATATATAACTGTAAATGTTGTTATGATTTTATATATTAGTATTAATATCGGTCTAATATTTCGGCGGGTGAGCACAATACGTCACTATCTGAGAAATTAATTTTGCTGACGAGTATAGGATTTTCACCAAAACTATTATTTTTCTATCATTCTGGATGATGATTCTGGACTTCAAATTTTAAAAGGATGTTTTAGTTTTAGGGATATTGCACATTAAACCTCTTCGACAGTTTCCAAATATTACAGGGAATCACTATCATACCTTCCTTAAACATATTCACTGAAAATGAACACCAAATTAATTAATAATGGACCAATTTTGATTTCGTTAAAGGAAAATCCTCCTTCATGCATCTTTAAAGCTCGAGTATAACAATTATTTAGAGCAGAGATTCCCTCCTACAGTAATCTGAATAATTTATTATATTGCGTCAAAATAGAATAAATTACTCTTAATAATAGGGAAATATATTTTATCAACACCTCTGCAGTCATAAAAATACCAAATGTTTGTTTTTCCGACACGCGTTTATCATTGAAGTAAGATAATTCTCTCTTAATGTTAATTCTTCAAAATATTAACGTTAGGTCGTTTATGTATACTTTTTCAAAATATAAGTAATTGTTTTTTCTGCTTTTCTGGACTTTAGATTGCGTTCATAAATACTTTTTTTGTTCGAATGTAAAATATCTGCAATAATATCAACATGGCTCTCTAGTAACTATTCAAATTGAAATAATATTTTGTTCTATTTTTCGAAAATGTGGGTAGTTTTCGTGTAATTTTACGCGAAATAAAGAAAATTTGAATTTTTTATATTATTTTCCTCAAACGTTTCACCAAATTTTTCGTTCAATTTTTTCTACAGATAGAAGAAGGGACGCTGAAAAGAATGGCGCGGGTCTCATTTTCGTTGAACTCTCTAAATTTTCGAAAATTGCAAAATTAGAATAAATTCAACAAAGAATGTGCTGATGTAACACCTTTTAGTTATTATATCCGAGTTTCAACTCATCTTTATGAATACATATGTGTATAAATTGTGGCACATTAGAAAAGTTCACATTATAATTTGAATGTAAAGTAAACAACACTTTTTTCGGATAAAATTGATTTTCAGTAGCTGTTTCAATAACATAATATTATTCATAAATTAATTATTTTATTACACGTTATACTTCTGCTAAATGTCTCAAAACAACGCTTCCACGCAGAATCTCACTCTTCTATCGGCTCACTTGTATCTTATTGTGATTGTAATAAAGGGCAAATGAAATACAGGCAATTTCTATTTGTCTTCAAATAGATTTTGTTCTCAAAGACGTCTCTAAATTTTTGCATTAAATTCTCTACTTGTGTACTTTAAATGTACTCTCATAAGCCTCTCTAACTGTTTCATCATTTTTTCACAGATAGAACAAGAAGCGTTTAAATGAATGAATCAATTTTGAAAAAAATCGCGATTGAGACGATACTGTTGACAGTCAAACTGGTAGACAGTTTTAATGCAAGCAACGTTTTGGGATCCAGAAAACGTGGGTGATGATTGCTCTATCTGTACAATAAATAACTTTTTTATATTGATATATTTGAACAAGATAAATTATTTATTTCGATAGCATTATCCCACTTAACGAGCTTTAATACCAAACATTCGGCACGTATTTTTCCTACAACATTAAAATTCTCTGTCTATACATCCATGTAGAAAAAATAAAATTCCGATCGACATGTGTACTTCGTTGGACACTAAATTATTTTATATACTATCTTCCGAGCGCTTGAAGTCTTTTTACAGCACTGGTTTTCTGCTTTCACAAGGTTGGAAAGGAAAACAAGAAGCTAATATATAGTTAAAAAAGAATTACAAGACAAATGAAATAAAATTAGAAACAAAGAGTTTGGGGCTCTACTGGTTACACGTGACAAATCAAACCTGTGTTCCCGTCCTTAGTGAGACATCTGAGATGTCTAACAATAAATGTTACAAATTTCTAGAGCATGTAGAGGTGAGAAACGATCACATTTTGCAAAACAACTTGCAGGGGAAAATTGCATATTATGGATTTACACATGTGAAATTTTCTCCTCATTTTCTAATAAGGCAACTTCTTTTGCCCAGGTGTTCTGAAGGTCATTTTTGTCACAGTCAATATGATATAATGCACTTATTATTACGTTGATTATCTACAGATACATAGTTGCCTAGCAATCAGAAGAAAATACTACACGTGAAGCACTGTTATATATTTCCGCGATATGCTGATTAGCAAAAAGGGGTTATTTTCGAGACCCCTTCCTGTCCGAGAAATTTGTTACATTTGTTCTAAAATACTTGAATAATTTTAAAGAAACACAATATTCATAATTTTTTCTCAATATCGCTCAAGGAAAGGACATTCTTTATCACTGCAATGATCTGAAATTTCCTTCAACAACCATTTCAAATGGTCTTTTTCAAGCCAAGCCTTCTCAAGTGGTTCAAGGAAATGTACATGGGCAGCGTTACGAGGAAAAGCTTCTATAATTCCCTTTTGTTTACGATCATTGCAATTCGGAGAATGAAATTGTTTGCAGAGAAGAAAATCCTTCACTTCATATCTTAAAATCTTTGAAGTTCTTTATCTCAATATCCGGAGAATATTTTATAATCTTAAGAGTTATATTCCCATTTCTATGAAAGCTGTTCTTTTTAAATTTACTCCTTCCGTCCTCCGTCCGTCCGTCCGTCCGTCCGTCCCTTCCTCCGTCCCTCCCTCCCGTCCCCCCCTCCGTCCCTCCCTCCGTCCCTCCCCCGTCCCTCCGTCCGTCCATCCGTGCGTCCCTCCGTCCGTCCTTCCGTCCGTCCCTCCGTCCGTCCCTCCGTCCGTCCCTCCGTCCGTCCCTCCGTCCGTCCCTCCGTCCGTCCCTCCGTCCGTCCCTCCGTCCGTCCCTCCTCGTCCGTCCCTCCGTCCGTCCCTCCGTCCGTCTATAGTGAGGACGTCTCAGCGTTTAAGCGACGGCGATGGTGTAACGGTTAGCCGTATCGGGACTGTTATTACTGAAGTTGACGGGCTCAAACCCGATCGAAGCCGTGGATTTTTAAGGCAAAAAAACCTTCCTACGCCTTACTTCGAAGGAAAATAAAGCCGGCTGTCCCATGTTAGTAGATTTACTTGCATGTAAAAAGATCCTCAAGCCTAAATGACGCCTATGAGCTAAATTCAAATCGCCTTGTGTCGGCCCAGAGAAATACCTCCTTTGTTCGCTACTTGTAAAATGTGCTTGGTTCAGATGGAAGAGTGGGCCCGAGTTTCTCCACGTAAAATAAGGTATCAGTTCAATTCAATTCAATTCCCTTCGTCCGTCCCTAAACAGGCTGGCTAACCATACACAGGGGTTTTACTAAGATTTTATTGGCCGATTCGATTTGGCTTAGTGTGCTGCTCCTGGTATGGAAACATTCTTTAATTATTGGACTCAAAAACATTTTCAAAATTTTCTAAAAAATGGTTCTATTTTTGGTTCAATTCATTTTCTGAGAAGAAAAATACGCTTTTTCAAAAGACGCATTTCCGATTTTCGTTGAATTCTCTAAATTTTCAAAAAGTTCATATGTTTTAATTTTTCGGTGTAGTATTCTTACAAGTATTAATTGGATTGTTGGTGAAGTAGATACCTTTTTATTAAGATAAATAAATAAATAAGATATTGTCAGGTATCAATATTTTAATTCAATTTATGATCATTTCGTAAGTTGAATTAAAATATTGATACCTGACAATATCTTATTTATTTATTTATCCTACAAGTATAATATAGAAGATACATTGTTTTTGTAATGAAATCAGTTCTTCGTAAATATGTTCAAATGTAATGTACGATTGTATTCAAAATACAATTGATTCATGTATTTTGCGAGTAAATTGCTTGTAATCAAGATTTTCGAGTTGTTCAGGGAAGATTTACTCGTACCATTTATTTTCCAAATCACTTTAGTCTGTGCCAGCTTTCCACTATTGCATCAACTCTCTTCTCACCTGCTTATTAGCGTGTGAAAGATCTTTGTTTATTTTTTTCGGATTCCTTGTAATATAATTCGTTTCAAAAATTGAAGGACTTCGAGTCGGGTCAGTTTTGTTAGAATTTATTTCATTTTAAAAATACCCTACGAATTGTTCGGGTGCTAGTGTTGTGCACGGACGGACAGATGTTTCAAATATATTTTTTTTAACCTCAGGGGACCTTAAAATTTATAGTGCCGTTAAAATCTCGAAATAAATTTCCGGCAGCAATACATAATTTGCGGCGTTAGCAGGTACTGGGATTTTCTCTCCTCTCTATTTCAAAAATATCGAAGCGATCTGATTGCAAAGCGAACAAATTACGAAGTTGCACTGGCGAAATGAAAATACTTCCACACATTACTAAATATTGGAAAAACGTAGTGCCTTACTTTGCCTGAGCCCAAGAGATAAATGGTGCAGGCGATGAATACTTCTGCGAATAATTCTCATAGTGTGTGGGCCGCACCTTATCTCGAATTGCACGTCATCTCGCGTCGTTCTCTCCAATTTCGTCTTCGTGGTGGGTAATTCGAGGTAATTCAGCTTTAGCTCTCCCCAGAAGATGCAAATCAGGTAACCAGCTTTACGTAGAAATGCCTGACCTACCACATGTCACGAATGTATATAGGTATCGGAACTGCAGTCGTAAATAAGCTCTAATTTGGTTTTTAATTCGAAATTTGAACTTCTTTTCAAAGAAAACTATTGGGTTTTTTAGAAACTTTATATAAAGTTATTTAAATCACTTCCAGTCACATATGCGATACTGTTTATAAATTACTGGAAATGTGAATAATAAAGGTAGAAGAGACATTTCAAAAAAATAACATTTCTGTAAGTTTAAAAAACACAAAAGAATACAGCCAAATCTATTCAAAGTCATCTGAAACTCTGTAATTAGCACTATCAGTTCCGAAAGTTGGAAGAACAAATTTGGAGCCTTTTGGGAGAAAATGACGTTTGAGTGTTTGTGCATGCGTTTCTTTTAGCTCCACTCAGTTACTGTTCTTTCGTATTTTAGCGGGAACAACGCTAATGGTTACCCTGGATGTTGTTGGCGTGGCATAGCATATTGTTACCGGGATTTGGAGAAAAGATCGTGTCAACTTGTAGATGTTGCTGTGCCTTACGATGAAAACGGAACTAGAGATCAGCGCAATGTGGGGCGTAAAAGCAGAGGTCGTACCAATAGTCATTAGTACGTTAGTCACTGATACGAGTCATTGGTACGATAACTCTCGGGTCATTGACAAGACTGGGAACTGCAAGAAATTGCTTTATTTGGAACAGCCCACATTTTGCGCAAAGTATTTTAGAGGTATCGACAGTCTGCTCCTTAGGTAGCTGGTTGCAACCGGGAGTATATTTTATATTCAGCCGACTCATAACATCTTAGTCGTGATGAAGAGGAAAATAATAATAGTGACTTTAAAAATGTGGCGAAACTCGGGTCATCTGTCCTGCTCTTCCACCTAACCTCAAAATACAAAAGTTAGTAAAGAATGTAATACACGACTTAGAGAACATGTCTGGCTCTGGGGCTCTCAAAGAGAAAATAACGTTCCAGTATTTGTCTTAAGCGACCGGAAAAAACAGGGAAAGTCAAGGAAGCATGCAAGCTCTTCAAAATTGATAAAACATGATAAAACACATAAAAGACTTTAAAAAGACATCATTGGCACAACGTCAATGAAGTATTCTGAAAAGTAAATTATGAAAAATTATATTTGGAATATACTACATTGGCAAATCTTGACACAAAATCTCAAAAATTCAAGAATCGTAATAAAAACATGAGATGTACATAACTACCCAACCAGATCAAGTTTGAAATAAAATTATGTATTTTCCTATCCAAACATTCTTTAGAACATTGACCGATAAATCTGACGAAAAAATTATCAAAATATCCTTGACGAAATGCTCTACTTTTCAACTAAAATATTTTAATAATGACCCACTATTTTTTATAGACAGCAATATATAAGATAAATGAACGAAGGTTATTAACACTTTTACACAATTATATTGTATTTATTAAAACACGTATATTCGTATAATAAACAAATTAAAACGACAAACGTTTTATGCTAAAACTAAAATGTTCATTACTAAGATCTTGCTAAATGAATTCGTTTATTATCTTAGATATAGCTGTCCATAAACAATTGAAGGTCATTACCGAAATATTTTATTTAAATTAGAGTATAAATACAATGCATGAATGCTACATTCAACTAAAACCTTTCAAAATCATTATAGCCTTTCCAGACATAAGTTGGAACAGATACCTAACGGACGGGCAGAAAGACAAAAAACATTAAAACAATAAATAAATTTTTACATCGTGTAAATAACCGTAAATTACATTAATACATTTTTTGCTGTCGAGAAAATCCTGTTCGCACGCAGTTAAAGAAAATCCAGGCGGTTAAAGAGTATTCAGACAGTTAAAGACAAACGGTGCAAACAGGTGTTTTGTCTGCTGTTGCGTTGTGTATACGTAGTTACATAAACAATAATCACTTAATCAGGACTTAGTTTAATTTAATTTTTCCATGTTTTCATCAAACACGTTCATTCCAACTAAATACCGTTGTTCGGAGGTTTTACACTTGAATGCTTGTTTGTATTGTTTTGAGAGCTTGTGCCCCACACACCGAGTTTTAGACTCATTGTGCGATTATACGGTACAAAGGTAGTTGAATTTGAAGCGTCCGGCGGTGTGAGGGGCTTGATGAGGCACTGGTGTGTTGCAGCCCCATCGGGGAGACGTTCCGCGCGCGCCTGCGCCAGTTTCCGGCGCTCGTCAACTGCTGCACCATCGACTGGTTCAGCGCGTGGCCCGAGGCCGCGCTCAGGGTGAGTTCTGCCGCGTTCCCCCACGGCGCGGCCCACGGCCCACGGCCCACGCGGGCGACGCTTCCCGTTGTGAAACGACGTGCTTCCTGTGGCCTTCGTGTATAATAGGCTAAGGAAGTATGACGATTGTATGTGCCGCATAAGAAATTTTCTACCCGAAACCTAGTGAGTAATATACTGCTGCCTCTTCCCTTCCTGCCGTAAACAGCTTTACACTGGCCTCGCCCTCCTATTTGACCACAAACATACAGCAGCTATGTACTGTTTTAGATAAAGATTTGAACCGACGAGAGTCATTATTAATTCGCCCTGACAAGAAGTGTGCTATGCCTTTCCTGTGTCGACTACATCGACATCTGTCAATCATATGTGAAACAAATGGTTACTTGTTTCCGTGTGTTGAAGGAATAAAATTTGCAAATTAGTTCAAAAGGTGAAAATATGGATTAGCAAGAAATGTGGCTACGTAAATGGGTAAAAACCAGAACGGTACAAGTGACATTTACACATTCTGAATAAAACGTATTTATTGCGGTCTATATTTCAGTGTCAATGTATATTCATGGTTTGAATAAACAATTGAAATTACGTAGATTTAATGATGAAACAAAGGTGCACGTTTTTATAGTGATATTGACTTAATTAAACAGATTTCTCAGAATTTATAAAAGTCACTTAAACCGCTCTGGTTTTCACCCATCCATATATTAACAGAGGGCATTCAAGAGTTAAAGCGAGTGTTGAATGCGACGTACAACAGTTTTGCGGAAACTGTGGAGCGCCACCTTTACCTCAAAAAATTAAAACTGTCACTACGTCGTGAAAAAAAGAAGAAAACCAAATTCCTCAGAAAAATAATAATTCCCTTCCCCTCCGAATACAGGATGTCGTTCATCTGCACTTCCCTCCCCCAGTACCGAGTATGAGACAAACCAGACGAGCTGAGGCATGGCCCCATTCCGCGTTTCGAACACGTTCTTGCATTCCGCGAACTAACGTATTGCGCGTAGCGCGAGTTTCGCTCGTATATTTAGTTCTAAGACTTCTTTCGGTCTTTCATAATTCGTGAAGCTGACTTCACTCGAGTGTGAGGCGGTTCCTGGATAATGACAAATAAAAACACCAGTGTGTGTGTGTGTGTGTGTGTGTGACAGAGAGAGAGAGAGAGAGAGAGATAGGGATGGAGAGAAAGGGAGAGAGAGTTTGTATGTGTGTATGTACGTGCGAGCGTATGGGAGGAGGTCGGTGCATGTGCGTTTCTCAGAAAAAAAAAGCTTCGTTTCATGTTCCAAATCAAAAAAAAAAATTAAATCAATCAAAAGCTTATCTTCAAAATAATGTGAACCAAATAGCTTTTTTGTAAATTACGATATCTTCAATTTCCTGTGCAGTACATGACAACCAATAGACCAAAAAACACTGACAAACCTAGTAAAAGCAATCGCGAATCACGCGAATCAGGACAGTAAAAGCGTTCAAGGGAAGTCGCTATAGTGACGTTCAACCTCCCGATTGGATGATAGCGTCACAGCTGATCATGGGTAAACGGACTGAATGTTTTAATCGAAGTACAAGGAATACAATTTGCAGCGGCCGGATGAGTAGATGTCAGTAAATGGTGAAGTGCACTATAGTGTGCACTATACATGCACTATAGTGTGCATTTTCAGAAAAGCTCAAACAACGTTTCCTCAAAAACTGCTCCAAGCTTTTTCTTCAAACGTTTCATATTGATGGTGCTAATTGCACTATTTAATATGACATATCATTGATTTTGGTATATACTTTTGTTTTTCCAAAATAGACAAATGTAATATTTTAAGAAATCTCACACGCCGTGAATATGCACGTTTCCAGCGATTTGTAAACATTATTGCATTTGTGAGTGGAAGTGCTTTAAATGGCATCCAATGTAGTTTCTCAGAAACTTAAAAGCTTTCTATGTAATGGAACTTGAAATTTCGCGTTTACAACAATATTAAAAGACATATTTTTCAAAACTGCTCCAAATTGTACAACGAAAGTTGCCATACATGACGAGGTTTTACTCTTCTTTAATATTCTTAAAATAATATTTCGGTTCTACCAATATGAAACCGAAAAATCGAGACTATTTTAAAAAATGGTATGGACAAGATGATGAAGCAAGACTGAAAAGCTATCCCACACCTAATAAATTAGAAAACTATTACGAGAAAGTCTGTGCCATTCTGAAGCACCACTAATTATTCTTTGACTACTTACCCATACTAACTTCCGTTTCACGTTTTTAACACTCTACACTTCCACCACAAAAAGGTATCTCACTCATAGCCCACTATTGAATACGTAAATATTCAGTGTGTAATGGCTCTGTGTCAGGGTGCAGGCTCGTCACTTCATTCAGAGTAGCACTGAAAAGGGCCGAAATTCCTATTTCCTGCCCGAACAGGCAGTCAAAGTCAAAGCCGCTTGGATATTAAAAAATCCGTTTAAAAATATCCGGATTTCCCCGTCTATTTTTAAAAGACCTTTCATTCTTAAGAACGTCAGGGTTGTCCATATTCCAAGATAGAAGGTGTCCGACTTTCTGAATAACTTGGTCATTTCAAAGTACAGTTATTTCGCCGGACCCTCCGGACTGTACAACAAACGGTAATGTTCAAACTGACAGTTGAGCCGACTTTGCCGTGACGTCAACTTCCACACGCAACCACAGCGAATTTCTAATTGTACAAAAGATGTAATCTCACTCAGAGTCGTCACATAGTAATACAGCTACCTACTTTCCCATAGAAAAAATATCTCATTACCTGGGGACGCGGTGCCAAAGGAACGTGCTATCTCGTAGGCCCGTAGAGAAAAGAACTTGCGATGTTATAACTGCACATAATTTCTCGTGTTATATTTCATTTCCTTATTCTCTATAGTCTGACCTCGGTTTTGGGTTTTGCCCCCCCCCCTCTTTCCAATTGCTGTCTATTCACGTCTTAAAAACCTATCAGGCCCTCTCGCGGTATCTTTGTTTCTCTAGGTAAGTTTCCAGTGAAAATCACCTTCGCGCTTCCCGAACATCGCGTAGACTTTTCTCCATCTTGTACGTATACATATTTGTCATTTGTTGTCGCCATCTCGATGTTTTTACCATGTTCTAGGTGTAGGGAGGTAGCTCAGATTAATAGGTTATGGGAAAATTAGGATGTAGTCCACCGGGACACAACGCCCCCAACGCAACGAACAAATCTTCAAACATTTATGCCTTACCTGGGGTTTAAAACAACCCACAACTTCAGTATCCACATACTTAGGCTCATCTATCTGAAGCCCCTGTCTCTTCAAATCACTTTACCGTACTGTTAGTAAACCTGTCAAGGCATTGTTTACAGATTAATATGTAGGCAGTGGAAGAGAAATATTGAAATAATTAGAATTTATTGCAACAAAAATTGAAAGAAAAACTTACTTTGCTGAAGTAGCAGAAACTATTTTCAGAGTAATATGCAGACATTGGAAAAGTAAAATTGAAATAATTGCAAGGGATTTCATCAAAATGGAAAAAAATACTTGCAGAAGGAGCAAAACAAGTTGACTCCAGAGTAATATGCAGACACTGGAAGAGCGATGTTGTAATAACTGGAAGAGATTTTAATAAGAGTGGAAAGAAAAATGTAGTTGTAGCAGTAGTAGAAGACGTCGTTTCCAAATTAATATGTAGGCTTTGGAGAAGCAAGATTGGAATAACTGGAAGGAGTTTCAACAATAATGGAAAGTAAAATTTAATTTAATGTCAACGTTTCTCTTATTTCTGTTGGGTACCAAAGGCCAATGTAGAGCGTGGAGGCAAGCTATAATTAGAGGTTCCGCGTCGAGGCGGCTGCCGCGCACAGAGGGGTAGGCGTATAGGCCTGTAAGACGCCCACCCGCGCGCCGTCTGCTGGCGCTGAGAACAGCCTTTCAACTTGTAAATGGAGAGGCCGCCTCGCTGTGTGGGCGGGTCCTCACAGCACGATGTGCGTAGGCATTTTGTTATGTAGATGGGATTGAAGTGATGGCGCTGCAATTCCATGGCTCATAGCATGTCAATCGTTTACTTCTGAAACAGAGTGCCTTGTGCGGTATTTACGAGTTTGGGATCGTCTGGGGTAGCTCAGCGACAACATGTTTTCGCTGCAGCGTCGCTATGCGGGAGCTCCTGGGGGCGTGAGTCCAGACGAGATGGATTTTCTATAGAAGCGACTTAGTTAGGTCGAATTTTACCATTCTTTGGTGCAGTCTTTTAGCGGTCGGATATTCTAGTTAGTAGTTGTCCGTGATTTCTTCGGTAAATACCAGAGCAACACCCTGCAACGCGGGAGGGGCGCACGGACCACGTGTGACCTTCTTGTTCATCCTCTCCCCTTACACAAACACACTAATACACGTACCGTAATTTTCTACTGCACGTGTCGCGATACCAGTCAAAAGTTTAGAGCTTGTTACGGATGAGCTGGCGGAGATACCTGGAGGGGAAATCTACCGCATGTTTGGTTGTGGGATGAAACCGAACCTCACGTTCCAGCTGGAGATGAATACGCCACTCCACGGAATATAATATGCACGGAACTAATTGCCATAGCAATAGAAGCATCCGGAAACATAATGAACAATTATCAATTAATCCTCAATCCAGTTCCATCTGCGTCAGGCTGTTTACCGTTGTTGCATTGTTAGCTCTCCCGAAGCATAATTTCATTGGTAAATATATCTCGGCTTGGTAACATTCACCCATATTGAATCCTTCACAGCAAAGCAAAGAAGAACTCCTACCTTCACCAACCATGAATACTACCCAGAAAAGGGGAGAATACACTGGTGATTGTAAAAATTGCAACTCTTATAATGAGACATACTATTACAATGAAATTTATTCCACTCATTAAGAATATCACAATATACAAATGATTAGAATTACAGAACTGTACTTGCATTTTGACCTCCACTAGTACGGTGTGAAGCTGCCACGCGCTCCCTTCAGAGCCTGTAGACGTCGTGACATGGATTCAAAGAGATCCTGTATATGCTACTGGGCACACACTGCCATGCGGTTTCTGTGCGTGACCATAAAGAATCAACAGTGACTGCAGAAGGACCATAACGAACAACTTGCCGACAGATCATATCCCAAAATTGTTGCATGGGCGACATGTCAGGCGAACATGCTAGCTACGAAGCAATAGTATCTGTCATTCGTCGCAGAAAGCTTGCGCATTCCTCGCCACATGCGGTCGGGCATTGTTCTGCTGAAATATGGCATGTGAAGCTGCTTGTAATAGGAGCGGTTCTTCTGGCTCTTTAAACATCACTGGTGTAGCGGTTACTGTTCAGGTTGCCCTCAATACGTATGAGGTGAGGTCGCACATTGTAGCCAATTGCGCCCCAAACCAAAACATTTGACGAATGTCAGCTGTGTCGAGGAACAATGCAGACTGACAGATTGCGATCACCACGGTAGGGTCAAACACGTACGCTACCATCTCTGTAGCCAAAATTGGCGAGTCCAAAAACACTACATATACCACTTTGCCCACCAGTGAACACGTTCAAAAGTCCATTGATGTCTGACACGTTGATGGTTTCTGGTTAATGGAATCGAACGCAGTGAAATGTGTGAAACCAGCTCAGCTTCCTTATATGCAGAGGAAACTAAATAAAGATCATACATTTTGCCGTTTACGTATAAGTCCATCGAAAACAGAATATGATGTCAAGGAACAAACCTAATAATTGAGCACATGTATTAAAAATACAAAAACTTATAAGTATCTGGTTTTATCAAAGGAAGGTGAATGTGCAGAAGTAAAACATAGGATCTTGCAAGGAACAGAAGTGACAAGGCAGTTCAGTTATGTTTTTATTGTTAAAAGAAACCAGAGAACAAAGATAATATATAAATCGCTGGTTGAAAAGGTAAGTACATCAGTACGTCAGAGCGAAGAGAACTATTTGAGACGCTTTCTCTTTACATTAATGATTAACTACTCAATGTGGATATAAAAAATAAAATGGGTATTGATATAATGGATGTAGTTGATGCTAATGTATTCAGATGGTATTGTCACATCCGGACGGCGGAAAGTCGATGGAGTAAGAATATTTTAAAATGATTACGTCATGAAACAAGAAATACATGGGAAAAGGAGATAGAAAAGATGGTAAAGGAACGAGATCAAGCGGAAGATCGAAGGATGTGGCGGCTGGAATGCGAGAAGCGGTGTAGGCTGTAAAGAACCTCGCTAATACTAAAAATACAAAAGGCGTGGTAGCAGGTACGTACATAGAGCTTTTCACAGAGCACGGGGGCCGACATTTACAACGGTGGCTTCCGACTCCTGTTCCTTCGCCTTGAGGGAAAAGTCGGGCCCGCGAGTAGTTGGAAAGCAAGGGGCGTTCCTGCCCGGCGCGGTTGGACGGGCAGGCTAGCCCGTGCTCCCTTGCGACAACGGCATCCCCGCGACGCGCCACAACGGGTTGGAGAGGGACGGGAAGGGCGGGATGGGGAGCGTGGAGTGGGATGCGGAACGAGACGGCGCGGAGAGGGACGCGTGGACGTGGCGTGGCGTGGAGTGGGACGGACCAGCAAGCTGCTGGCAGATATGGTAGAAGTAGCTTTAAGGATCAGAACGAAAGGAAAAATATGAGGCGAAAAAAATAGAAGGACATGGAGTTAATGTACAGGACATAAATAGAATGAGATAGATGGGGAAGGCCAAGCAAATAAATATGCTCAATAGCGCTACAGCGTGTAGACGAAAGAGACAGCGGATTGGGGAGAGCGTGAGGGAAGAAAAGAGAGAGAGAGAGAAAGAGGATAAAAAGAAAATTTGCATAGATGGGGGAGGAGGAGAGAGAGAGGAGAGGAGGACTAGGGAGAAGCCCTGAGAGGAGGCGTGTGTGAAGACGGGATGTAGTCGAAGAAGAGGGGATGCAGTGAGAGGAAAGGGTTAGGAGGAGAGGGGATTAGGGGAAGATAAAAGTGAAGACGAATGACGATGGTCGGGGCAGGCGGGGTAGAATGCTGCAGGTGTAAACAGGCTAGCATTCACACGAGCGGAGAAAGACGATAATAGTTGAATGCGACGCCCCGCGGGGCTGCACGTCCTCCCACGCCTCTGGGACTCCGATTTGTAATGCAAACGCGCCTTCATGATACGGCCGCTGCCTTCTGCCCGCTTCACTGCTAATACATGGTCATAAGTTTATAAGCAATACGAAAATTACAATGTTAACAAATTGTTTTTAGGTTATGAACATCATTGGTATTGTAAATTATAAATTTCAGGTTCAAGTAATTGATTATATCTGGATGTTGTATTAGAATGTTGAGAGGAAGAATTATAGTGCTAATAAATTGATTGGAAGCATGGACTCTCTTTCTCTCTCTCTCTCTCTTTCTCTCTCTTCTCTCTCTCTCTCATACACACACAGCACACAACACACCCATACATACAACACATTACACACATGCACACACATCACACACACCATATATATATAGATATATTATATTTATTATATATTTATATATATATATATATATATATATATATATAGCTTTTCTTCATCGTTCTTTTCCCTCTTTATTTCTTCACTAGCCCTGCATCTATTTCTTCTCAAGGCTTTCTTATCGTGGCTTATTCGCCTTCATATCTTACTCTCTCGCATAGTATTATGTGGTGTTCAAAAGTTGTGAAATGCTGCAGCGGAAGCTCGAGAATTTTTAACAGAAAATCTCGTTTTGGGGTCCCTGATATAAAAAAGTACAATTATCTTGTTCCCATACTTAGTAAATTACTTCTTTTAATGTGTCATGTCAAATTCGTGTTTATTAGACCTTTGTACCGAAAAATTTATTTGCAACACAAGCTCTGTCCGTGTGTCAGTGGACGTCACTAGCACCTAAATCTTCGAGAGGAACCAAACAGATACTCTCGAAATGATCTAGCAGATATCACCTACTTAGCTCACGGCATCAAATGATGTCACTGACTGGAAGATTCTAGTGTTTGTGTTCCGTCTATGGCAGGATTTTCTACAATAAATAGATATTCCATATTCATCCGCCATTTCGAAAAGAAATCAATAGACCGGCCGCTATGACCGTTAGTAATCTGTAGTTTCTCCTATGAATACCACACAAAAGCCAGAGTACTACTCTAAAAACGAGCCCGGTCCACGCGCAGTGTTTCCTTCCTCCTCTTTGCCCTATCCTCACCCCTTACTCTCCCCCCTCACACACACACACACACACACTTGCAAGCCCTACATTATCATACAACCATCATATCAACTAATATGACAACCGGCTGGGGCATTGTACACTGGTGGAAGATACCTGGATGACAAAATTCCCCCGTGCGAACGCGTAGATCTGCTCCGGTTATTGTCATCCAGCGAGGGAAGAACACCTCTACCTCTCGTGATACAAACATACACTGCTATGGGAGTAATGACCATAACAGTTGATGCGCACAGATACAAGAAATTAAATGGCTCCAAAATTATTAATTTTGTTCTCTCAAATAGAGCTTATAAAAATGTGGAAGGGTATTTTTATTACACTAAATATTCGACAACTGCAAAAGATTAAAATATTTTCGACGTCTTCCTACAACTACAATTTAAAATATAAAGATATTTTATCATGAACTCTGTGCTTTAAAAGTGGTTTCTCGTATTTTTAATTTCTCGCTACAGGGTAGAGAGAAAGTTATGTAATGCTATGCGAAAAAACTGCGAGTTTTGGGCAGAAAACCTCTTATTTCAGGGCCCTGATAATGAAAAAGTGGATAGATCATGTTTCGAAATTTAGAGAAAAAATCTTTCAACATGTATCCAGAATTCATGTTTTATGTATCTATCATATCGAAAAATCGAATTGCGATAGATCGTCTGTCCGTCCGTCTGCCAATGAATAACGGTAGTGGCTATACCATTCAGCCAATTTTATTCAAAATTGATATTCCGCAATCGATCTGGCTGATGTCGCGTCCCTTTGAATTAGAAACCGATATTTTAATTTTGAGGGGTTTTGTACATCAAACCCTTGGGACATTTTGGATTAAAATGTTTGTTGGATACTGTGAAGGACGTTGAAGAGACTGGTGCAGGTTTCATGTTCGTTGAAAACGCTGATTTATCGAAAATTACAAAAGTTTAAAAAAATTTCGTCGTTTTCCTCCAACTAAAGTATTGAAGATAGAATTTTTTCCTTAATAAAATCTGTTTCTTAAAAGTGGGTTTCGAAATACGGTCATGTACATTTTTTCAAAACGTTGAGTGCTTTTCGTGTAATTTCGTGTAAAAATGCAAGCGGGAAAGGAAGGATTGGAAGGTGTCTTTTTTTATGTACTACGTAAGTTTTTGTTGAAAAGATTGTCATACCGATTCAGGCAACTAGTGCAGTGATTATGCTGATTACTTATTAAATTTAAGTAGTCGAGTACGAATTCCAGCATTGAGTAATGTTTTTTTAAGTTAAAGGCGCTTTTGAGAGTTTAAATTGTATTTTTAATATTACGTATGTATATCCGTTACAAATAATGTGAACAAGAATTTACTGTCCGAGCCCCTCGATTTTTTTTTTGATTTTTTTTTTTTGTTGCAATTTTCGCCCTTGAGAAACTGTTGTTCTCTTTCGTATATAATATTTCCCTTTGCTCTGGTTCTTTGTTTTCCCCCTCTCTCTATTTCTAAACTTCTCTCTTCTCGATCCCCCTCTCTTTTTCTTTCTCTCTTTCCCTCCCTACTCGAAGCAAATGACCCTCACTCTCCTCTTGAACGTCTCTCTCTCTCACACTGACACCCACACACTGTTTCACATTATCTTTCTCTCTCTGGTACGTGAATCTTCTCTTCTCAGAATTGATATTATATATTCTCTTTCTTCCTGCACTGCTCTCCTCTTTTTTCAGATACTGTCTCTTCAGTATTTCGTTTTTTTTCCTTCCACCTCCATTCCTTCCACCTTTTGCGTTTGCTGGTTGCTCTCCTCCGCCCTTTCTCTGCTGCTTCCGGGAACGGGCTGTGCGGGCGTATTGGAAATGTTTCGCAGAAAAGCCAAATTAGGTGAACGGCTCGCGGGTAGAACAGCAGGCGCAGGCATCCACGGACATTGCCTCTGAAATATTTCATGAATAATAGATACAGCTGCATCGAGTGAACATTTCGCGTATCGAACCGCCAGGCCATCCACTCTTGAGTTTCATTATGTAGGCCCGGTACTTTCGTAAGTACAGTACCTTGGAAGTCCGGTAACTTCTGTTTTATGCGTTCAATTTTATTTTTTACTTCTGCTTCTTTTGATTTTTTTGACATTCTGAACTTATTTTTAGGCTAGCAGTGTTAGCCGTTCTTGATTTCCTATACATAGAGGACATTCATTCACTTTCCAAAAACAATATTGCCTAAAAGCAATATTGTTTACGTATGTGGTAACATTTGAAGTACAGAGAAGCCTTCCCGTTCATTTCAGCCAAAACGTAACAGATAAAATATAACTTATAACCCCCTCCTACGCAGTCTGATGGATAGTGTGGAGTGAATGTAGCGCAAATGTTTTTATGCCTCGAAAACACTGAAATTTTGTTTCGTTCGAAGCGTATTCTCAAACATATTTCGATGTATGTATTTAAATATATCCTTTCGTCACATCACATTTTTTTGTTCGAGTGACGCCAAATTAATAAAGAGGATCTGGAAAATTATTTTTGGGCAGTGAAGTACACAAATTTATAAAATGCACTAGCCATCAAAAGCTTTGTAGATAATATTTTGAGTAAATAGAAATAGTTTTTTACTCCAACCATTTAAATTTTATGGTACCGATAATAAATTTTTCCATATTGAATAAAAAAGCGATGCAGTTGGAAATGAAATCCCCTTTTAAAATTTAACTATTAGTGTATTGATAGAGTTTTTTGAGTACCGATTTGTACTTTGGAACTTGAATTAAAGATATATTGAACGTTGTAAAAACAAAATAAACATTTGTGATTATTTTTGTTATGTCTTGTACAATTTCTACTAATGCAGATATTTGTTGTGTTTTTCTCGCAATACATAGTTCGCATATTGCACCGTTCAGTTGCATATTTTAAAATGAATATTTTTATCGGAACGGTGCAAACGGAATTTGCACCCGATTATCATCAGAAACGTAGTTTTATATAATCCCATACATTGTATTAATTTCGAGTTAATGTACTTACTAAATTAGTTGTCAAGGGTTTTTGCTTTTTCATGTATTATGGAGAAAGCTATGATAATAATAATAATAATAATAATAATAATAATAATAATAATAATAATAATAATAATAATAATATTGTTTTTGGCTAAAATAGCAACCATAAACCCCCATTAATTCCGGACACGATGAGAAAGACAAGAATTAAATTCTAAGGGCACCTTTACGTATTACTCTTGCAAATTATAACTTGAAGAATTTTTAACTATTGCCCAAAACTAAAGATGACCAATACATTGTTTAAAGAAGTTGAGGTGCTCAGAATTATACCAGAAAATATTACAGAGTGGTTTTCAATTAGGACCAAACTTAAGACATTCTTAAGATTTGAGAACAAACCCAAAATGATAGGGGCCATTTGGACTGAGGATAGCAAAGAGAATCATCGGGTCAAAATGAAAGAAATATGAAAGCAAAGAAATGAATAAAAGAGCAGAAAGTTGAAATAAACGTAACCGTAGTGACCGACGTAGTGCTAAATAGGTTTAAGGTGACAGGTCAGACGAAGAAATACTCCAGAAGGGAGCCTCATCGGCATCTTAGAAGAAGAAACGAGGATTGGTGAAGATTACGGAAGAGGCACCTCGAACAAAACCGTAGTGTCTGATCCACTGCAGCGTGTCTCCATGTTGGGAGCAGCTACATACACAGCAAGACGAAGAGAGGGAACGGTCATGAACGTTTGGACTTCCTGTTATGGACATTTGGAGGGTACAGGAAAGAAACTGTATCAAGCATATCAAGCCACTCTTTAGAGTGGAGACCCGAATCGTGCATTATCCCGCAAAGGGTTTAGTAATGCCGACTGGCAATCGGAGGGACCATTGCTGGGCCCTGCGGGGGGATGTCACTGTGGGTAACGGCGCAGTAGCGGACGACAGGAAATACCCCATGGGTTAAGTGTGATCTGTGAACTCGAACTTGCTTCATACGAAACTTCACTTAAAACCAATGAGAGCTAGTAGCGCTAAAACAACACATACTTTTTTCGCAGCTTAGTAACGGTTATTATATAACATTATATCCAATTCTGTCTGTATAAACCTATCTCAGTCAATGAGCTCTGACAATAAAGCGTGCATGCAGAGATGGGCGCTGCCAACAATGGGCATGTATTTTCTTATTAGTTCTTAATAAAATATCTATTTTTGCCATAAATAGGACTGTTTTTCACTTTGGATTGTTGTTATTTTATGAAACGTCTTCTAAGACTTCTTCATGGAACACTTTGGCTTGTTTTGAATACGTACAATTATTTTTTTCCCTATCACCAAGATATTTTAATTTGGTCAATCTTTTTAAGTTCATTTTAAATGTTTTATTTTATTTTAAGTAAAGACACAACCAAACAGAAGCATAATCAGTATCTTCATAATTCATTAAGAAATTTAACAATTATATATGCCCTTGAGAGCAGTAAAGAAGAAAGACTGATAAAACGTTTCATCTTTACTGCTACGTTCGTACGTTAGTCCTTACGTTAGTTTTTTTAATGAAATGGTAAACGAACGAAAACTATTATAAACATTTTTTTATTTCCAGCAGATCATACAGACAAGCAAGGATAATTTTACACATAAACGGAACATCCGGTAATAAATGTCATTCAATATATTAATTCATTACCTTATACAAATGTTTTATTTTATCTTCGCTTCAAACAATTTTTAAATATAATGTTAATGTTAATCCCTTTACTATTTGAAAAAACATAGCATCTCACAAATATGTTTTGGCCCTGCAGCATTCTTTAAATACAAAAATAATTAAATACTCGAAAAAAAGACGAAACAACAGACGTAAACAACATAGCGAATGTCACTTGCTTCAATTCTTTAGTAATTTCTAATTTAATCATTGACTCGAAATATTTTGTGCTGACTCAACAGAAACTGCCAAACAGATGCCATACAGATGCGAGTGCAGCAAAGTTACTACAAGTGTGTCGAAGTGTGGTAACCGTGGAATCCAAATACATTCGCTTTCAAGTGACATGTTTCTGATTTAATCTATCCAATAATGAATATTATATTATATAATTAAAAGAAAAATAATACACGGCAACATCGCGCGCGTATCTATCAAGATAAATCTTATAAATTGGAATGGTCTCTAGGCCCAGAAAGAAACCCTCAAATTAATAAATATTGTAAATTAATCACCTGTATATTACTTATTAAATTAATTAATAGATAATTACCATCTTATTACTTAAATCAATTAATAAATTATTGTTTGCCTGGATATACTATTACCTGGATGGATAGTTTCTAGGTGATGTTGCTTGCACTCCACAGTACTACTTGCGCACATTTTCTTGATACATGAGCTCCCTAGTCCTCGCCCAGAGCTGAATAGCACGGCACGTTGAGATACTCAGGTTAGACTCGAAACGGCACGTACCAATTTACAATGACCTCCTCACCCCGCACCCCCCGCTGTGGAATATCAAGAAAACTTGCGCGTACAGTAGTATATCTTAAACTTGGCAATATTTTAATTTTATGAATGATGGTCTAAATAACTCATTTCCTTAAGAATTATTTGACTCAGATTGGCCACAGTAATGTTGGGATTACTGAAAGCCGGTTGTCCGTACTATCAACTGTATATTTCGACCGTCATATTTCAGATCAAACGCGACAATTCATTGTTCACGGTGCGAGAACCCGTCAAGCCTACAAAAACATCTTGGTGTTGAAGATAAATATTTGTTCTGTGTAATTTAACTGAATATCTTCAATATGGAAAGTATTACAGGTTACAGGAGATATGTACTAATTAAAAGACATGTATATCATTATTAAATCATGAATTATATATGTAGCGTTTCTGCAAATATATTAAAACAAGATACATTTTTGGGTCAAATACAAACATCTAGATTAGAGTAGTTACGGCGAGCAACGGACAACACCAGAGGCGAGAAAGCGCGAGAGGGCGCGAGAAGGCGCGAGAAGGCGGCGAGGCCGACAGTCAGTGCGGAGAAAAGCTTGAAGGAGAGCGCAGGGGTTTTGACGCGCTCAGTGAATAGGAAGCAAATCGCAGTTAAATTACGGAGGAATTTAGGAGTGAACCAAGCGTGCTAATGACTGGTAGGCAATTGTGTGGACTTGTGGAAGTGAGATAAGTACTAGAAACTGTGGTAGTATAATGAAACTAACAGACTGCGTGGCCGGTGATGGTAATAGTTAGTGACCACGTGCGTACGTGACTGTGTAACAGTGAATAAAGCTGAAATGAGAAGTTGAGAAGGCAGGGGGAGCTGGGATAACGAACAAAAGGCTGACAGACAGTGATAATGGGTATCCCACACCTGATCTGAACTTTCCTCACGACAACCGGGACTGGAGCCCAAGTGCCATCGCGTAACCGTTGCGAAGAGCTGGGGGGAGGCGCGGGCCTCCGAGCAAAAGTTGACCACCCGACGGGCTCCGGGGCGAGCCGAGTGCCGCCGCCCGCCGCCGCCCCCGACGCCGCCGGGGGAACAACCAAGAAGGAACGACCGATTCGTGGCACTTAAGGTATCGCGTAAATTTGAGCTCACAGGCATGTTTTGGTAGCAAAATGAGAAATCACTTGATTTCAAATGTACTAATTTATGTTCTCTTAGTAATAAATTGTTTATTTGTTTGAAAACTGATAGTTGAGTTTCTCTTTCAATGCCTTTGCCAAACCCTAGAGGCCCCTTTCACAAGCATAAACACCTGTCCCTTCAAAATTAATGTAGTGGAACAGTAACCACTTTTGTAGGACTCTAGGACTTTTAAATAATAAAGTGAAATATATTATACTCAAACAATATACTAACTTATAGTGATATAATACCACTTATATATATTGTGACTCGTACCCGGAAGGCTGGTTACTTTCACGACCAAAACTCAAATTATGCAAGGGGTACAGGTACATTGCGTGAATGCGGTCTCCAGGAATTTGGCGGAGCAGCATAGGCAAGATAACCGCGTATACATTTCTTTTCACATCTAAAATTTTTAATGGCTCAATGAGCGATCCACAGGCACTTTACAAATGAGTTATTTACAAAATAGCGCAATGAGACGCAGGTCTTTGCGTTAACAAGTGAACGGTCAACGTGCCTTGATGCTTTTAAAAAACCACTGCTTCTTCTGGAGGCGAGCGGGGCCTGTTCGCTGCAACGGCGGCTAGTGTCTTCGGCAAGCTTCGGTTCGCCCCGAAGTCCGCCGGGAATTCGCCCTCCCTTGGCGATTAACTCCTCGGGCCCAACGTAACGGCCGATGAATTCGCCGGGGTCCACCCCAGCTGGCGTGAATGACGTCTCACGAGTACTGGAACGCACGACGCGTGATTGATGTCCGTCGTCTGTTCTAGTTCTTTCAGCAACCTTTCTTAACTTCGCGCGAATGTCCATACAGTATCGCCCACTGTTATATTATACCAGAGCGGGATTATGACACGAGCCCACCGGCCACACGATTTCCTGTCTCATTGGTTTTTATCAGTTCTGGTGCGCAATTCTGCTTCCACTAATCACCTGATTGTTAACCCTTATCAAACCTGGTTCCACACTCAGCGGCCACACTCAGTCCGAACTGCTTTTAAGAACGACAATTAATCTCTTGGACGCAGCACTGCCCCGTCCGTGCTTCACTCGAGGCCTCTCCGCGCACCACTAACCGTCGCTCGCCTCGCTCGTTTTTCCCCCTAACCGTCGCTCGTTTTTCCCCCCGATTTGACCGTTGGTAGCGGCGGCGGCGGCGTTACTGCGCTGATCAACTCCAGTGCTTTATTTTAATTATAATTAGTGATCAATTTTAATTGTTATAGTGCAGAAACGTCATAGCAACAGCCAGACACTACGTCAAAGAGTACTCCTGGTACAACATGCCAACAGTCCACAGATTGTTGATCAATTATTATATTACATCTTTATACCATGCATTATTCCTTCAGCCATTTTTCTCATCAATCAACTGTCGGAGGATGCTCAAGATCAACCAATAAAGCTACATTGCTTGAGATTTTCTCACAATAAAAAGTTTTCCAGAGTTACGGCTATGGAAGACGTATTTAGGAGATGTCGGCAACCACAGACCCCCTACATTTCTTCTCTACGTAAATCTTCACTAAAAGAAGCTGAAGAGTTTGTGGCCAGAAGCCGTTGTTCTCCTAGTTACTGTGGCGGAAGATTATGATGATTCTGTTGCAGATGATGAGGAAACCTTGAAGATGATGACAATTAAGTTGAAGAAGCAGAAGAAGGAAAAGATGATGAATATTAAAAAGGAGAAAACTACAATTTCTAATTATATTTACAAGCAATGAGTAATTAAAGTTGATATAAAATTTTTTTTGTAATATTTTACACCATCTCTTATCTATTTGGTGTTTTTTTCCAGTTTTCCTTCATTGAGATTATATCTTTAACCATAAACTACAACAACTCCTAAATATTGACTTTTATATAAATGAACATACTTAAATTTTGTCCACCATTCTGGTTTCTTAAATTTTTGAATTCATAATCTTTATTGTTAACCACGATACTTACCAAAACATTACTTTTATATGAAATTTTCAATATTTCAATATTTTATAAAATGACTTTTTCAATATTTTTCCACCATTTTGGATCCGCCATTCTTTTTTCTTTTTGATATCATAGTCTTTATCACCAACCTCGATAATATTTACATGCTAACTTTGGAACTAATTCAATAACTCTTAATATCATGGCCAGCTTTTCGAGATTCTAACCCAACGTGCGTCGGTAGCCCGTCAACTGTATGTACTCGCCAATAAAACACTAAAACTACAAATTGTAGAATTAAGTAAAAGTGCGAGAAAGCAACAATAGAATTAACTTTAAGATTTTCAATTGGCAATTATACTTTAAATTAAATTAATTATTTTTCATATATTTCATTCAATTTTTTCGTAGAACTTAATTGGAGGGAAACCTGTACGTATTTCATTAATTTCAAACAGAAATAAGTAAAAACTACTCGTTTTTTATTGAACATGACCTTTCTTGAAGTGCTAATTTTGCACTAGAGACTGAAGCAAAAATCTCTATCTTCTATTTTGTAGTTTTCAATGTTTTAGCAATTTTCAAAAAAAACTAGCAATACCTGAAAACGAGTGTACCGCTATATTTCTTAGCGTACCATATCACATATGTGGGTGATCTGGGCTGTCCGGGTGACACCGCGTCGAAGGCTGAGTTGCCGACGTTTCGACCATCCTGTCGTGGTCTTCCTCAGGGCTGGTATGCGCCGTGATGGTCAGCGCTCGTGTTTATATTCATGTCTAGGCCGTGTGCTATTGGCTGAAGCAGCGGCCAATCGGAGGCCGCCGGTTAGCAGCGCGGGGGGGGGTCAAATCGGGTGGAGCGTGATCGGACGGCGTGGCGCGTGATCGGACGGCGCGGAAAGGTCCGTCAGGCGGGTCGGAGTGGCCCGGGATCGGACGGCGCGAGCCGGTCCGCGATTGGCCCGCATGGCGCGGCCTGGGGTCGGACGGCATGAAGCGGTCCGGTTCTGTGAGCACGTGGTCGCGTGCCCGAAGTAACGGCTTCCAAGCATCGTGAAGTCGCAACCCTGCGTCGCCGTTGATATTGTTAGGGTGTCTGGCGATCTGCATCGCTTCTTTGATGCGTCTGGGCCACCATCGGTCTTCATTGTAACATGCGATCAGGTTAACGAAAACTATTTAAATCATCTCGCTATTAATTTGTTAGACAATAGTGAAGAAGCAGTACGAAATAAGTCATATACCGTTAGGTATAACGTATCGATAAAGTGTGTTGAGCAACTTTTGAGTAACACGCATATAAACTTCTAGAACAGTTTGCCTAATATTTCTGAATAAATAATATGCAAACAAACAGATGTACAAAACGACAGCTTAAAATTAAAATAAATATTAATAAATGATGCAGTACCTGCATTGATGGTTGATCGTGTTTAAACATTATACTAATAAAATGTTCGTATTATCAATGATATAACATTTGGTCGCGAACGTGAAAATAAATGTTGGGAGTAAAAATGTTCTATTTAAAAAACTAGTCATAATTCCTACCAAAGATGCAGTTACAAATTAGAATAGAATATTTTTTGAAAAATAGTAAGTTTTAGTTTTGATGCCAGGTTCACTGTGAAAGAAAGAATGAATGTCGTGAAGTCAATTTTATTGCAGAGATGGCCAAATCTTTGAAATGCTTTTCCGTAAGCTTCTCTGCTGTGCGAAGCGAATCTTTCGTATCTTAGACCCGCGACTTGACGCGCTCACCACTCTCGTTTTCCCTTGACGAGTTCTACTCTCAGGTTTCCTCTCCGCTGACGAGAAGCCTTTCATTGAATTGTGCTCAGCGCCGCCGGGGGAATTTTATGTCGACATCCAATTACAACATTGTGCAACGTACGGAGCAGACAGAGACTAGCTTCTGCAAATCGTACGGCAATGCATTCAACAGCTCTTAATTTTGCATTCCGAAATAGAATTATAGAACTTTTTGAGTCAATTTAAAAGTAGTCGATGTATTGCGATTACTTTACGCTTTACGAAGAAATAAATTCTTGAACCAGACATTCTTATGGTGGTTGTCTGGTTCTGTTTATTAAATGGTGCATATTTGCCTAGCTACAGCATTCTATATTTATGTATTTGAATGAAGCAGAAGAGAAATTTGGGGTTAGGATTCAATGACTGTGTTAAAAGTGACGAGAAAACCAATACACTAATCAAAGAGAGATCACACGCGTCCGCCTAAAGTTAAATTATGATATTTATTGTTATAATGTAGAAACTAGAGAATTTAAATTATTGACTTTAAAGCGAATTAAACGAGGTAGTCAATAAACATGTGGAAAAACAATTGAAAAATTAATGTAATACTTCTTGTTCCAATTAAATAAACCTAATTATAACTATAATGCCATTTTACACATATTAATTCTGATAAAAATGTTCAAACAAGTAATTTAAATTCAGGAAGATTAAAAAAGGAGCACACAGTTTATCAGAACATCAGAAAGTCCAAATAACACTGTAATGAATGAAATATAACAAAATTCATTAATTCAGCTATAATAGCTTACCATATATATATATATATATTGTAGCGGTACAGAATTATTAAGACAATTTAAATTGAGTAAAGCAGACCTAAGAAATTTTTTACTGAAGAAAAACATACGGCGTCACGCGCGCAGCCCGCGGAGATAGTGGCAGATAAGTAGTGTTGCTTCAATTAACCAACACGAGGAAGGTGAAAGTTGGCCGCGTTGTGAGGAAACATTAAAAGTCTGGCATTGTAAAAGTAGAAAGTAGCAATCGAGCGAGGACACTTGCACAGGGTATCAGTGAGAGTGAGCAAGGGACATTTTTCGCAACGTGGGCGTGAGTCAGAAGGCGTCGTAGCAGACGAGGAAAAGAAGAGGCGGGAGGACTTGGGCGCCCGAGGAAAGAAACGATCCGACAAAATCTTGCCAACCCGAGCAAAATCGAAGCATAAATCTTTGATAACCCGCTTACGGTTCATCATGCTACTTGTGTGTGGGTGTAGGTGGTATGGTTAGGACATATATTATTATTTATATATAATATATATATATATAATATATATATTATATATATATATATTAGATATTATATT
>BOPP01000013.1:1055005-1158877 GCA_017312745.1 Gryllus bimaculatus
GTGTGTGTGTGTGTGTGAGTGTGTGTGTGCGTGCGTGTGTGTGTACCAGTGTTGCGAGGTCAGATGTGTTTGGAGAATGGTAGAAAATTTCCTACTTGGATTGATCCAGAAGAATTTCGTCCGATCACAATCACTCACAACACTTGAATCACGCTCCTCACTCAGTTTTCGGTATGTGTTTAATGGCTTCCTTCTCTGCGCTTATGAAAACGTGTCCTCCGACCGCAGACATCTGTGCGTTTGTTCTGTCTGAAAGTGATAGCTCCTGCGATGCTAAAACCGTATCCGATTCCATCTCCGTGCGGTGTCTGTCTTGCTCCGTTGCTTTCCGAACGCGCGCCGCCAGCTCGACCAGCAGACGCAATCCGCAGGAGCGCGACTTCGCACGAGCAGTTCAAGCTCCCGGGAAGTCGCCGCACAGTGTTTAGAATTGACATTCTAGGTGGACAAAGTAAAAATTATAATTTTTTGGACGGTAACATAAAATAAAGGTGATGTGTATCCCAAGAAGGCAAGAACACTATGAATAATAGTAATTAGTAGTGATATTTTCAAAGACTTTATTCATTTATTGTCATTATTTCGTATTTTCGTATATTTGATGTTTTAAAGTGATAATTAAGCTATTTGACAACCTAGAAATGAACAGAGATTGCGGTAGAATGTACCTCAGTGGAACATACAAAACATTTGGTAGCCTCTATTTAATGCGATTAAGTGAGGACTCGCGCTCCACTCACGCATGGCCGCCGCAAAATCTCTGCGAAAGCCGCGCCTGCTCAAATACTCTACAGTAAGAATAGACAGTCCTGCTTAAGAACCATCAAAGATCATATCCGTTAGTGTCACAGAGTAATAGTGTACAGCAGTATAAGCAGAACCAAGATCTCACTCCGGCGTGCCTTTAACGTTTCGTTCGTCGCTCTCCTATTACTTTTGCATACCTTGTACTTACATTTTTATATTATTTATTGGCATGGTTCCTTATTATTTCATGTCATTAAGAGTCAATGAACTTATCTTGGTCAATTAACTAATTCATTTTCTGTCCAGAATGAATAAAGCAATATATACCTTTTTTACAATTATTCGTAATTTTTAATTCAAAAGACAAACAATTATTGCGAATTATAACAATCAAGCGTTTTCTAATTAATGTAGTGTTTACGGTTTCTTACTTTTTGAAATATTTTTTAAAATGTTTCTTTTGAGACAGTTTAATAAATGAATATGTGACATACATTTTGAATGTCAAGACTTACAATATAAGGGTTGGCTGAAGTAACTTTTAAAAATATTGCCTAAAATGATCGATTTGAATGAAGAAATTATAGTAATTTACTGCTTAAGTAAGCGTTGTTCACATATCAGGAAAAGAGCTTTTTAGAATATTTCGTATGCTGTAAAAAGGATCACCTTCTAGTTTGGGACAATTTTCATTAGCAGCTTCAGAGTCTAGAACTAAAAAATATTTCGGACCATACTCGCATATCTTCTAGCTTGAATACAAGACATTTTATTCTTAATATCTGTGGCACAACTTTATTAAAATAATTTGAGCTTCTGGAAATAGTTTTATTGACTGAGATTCATATGAATCAGCGTGATGAAATGGGCAACATAATGTTTACTACAAAGTTCTAGCATTACAGTTACATGAAATATATATATATATATATATATATATATATATATATATATATATATATATATATATATATATACACACACACATTCATTTAAATATCAATTAAAAGTAGTTTTAGGACGAGTGGTTTTTTCCAATTCCAATACATTAGAAGACTGAAAATATGTTTTTGAGTTTTCTGATATTTGTCCAGTGAGAATTAAATTCCGTACACTCTGCTTTATCATTTCATCCGAGCCTCATTCTTTCAGGTGTTATTGCTCTATTGTACATCGCAACGCAATTCTACAATACATATTTTATTTCGTCATTCAATACACCATTCTTTTCAATGACTGTTATGGCTTAAATGGTAGTGATATTAAAGTTTCTCTTTGAATTGTGTTTTGTTTCATATTTTCTCTTTCGGTAATACATAATTTAGTATACACTTTAGCATATTGTTGTTTCTTACACATAAGCATTAATTCATAATCTCAAAACTATTACTACAGTTCTAACTGTAGACTGTAGTAATGTAACTGGAATCAGTACCTAGTGCTAAATTATAAGAGAATACACTTTGGAAGGCGTCAATGGGTAGCGACCTTTAATTTGAGTTTGAGTTAGATATGTCGAGGCATTGTTTTAACGATTGAATGTGGTACACAGCTGGCGTTTGAGTAAAACTTATTGGAGAGGGGAGCTTATGTGTTCAGTGATAAATGTTACATTCAATTATTTGTGTACTTTTCTGTTGGATACAAACCATGGAACGTGAGTTGCTAATTGGATGATTTGTGGTATAGACAATTCTCTCTGGACGCATGCGATCACGTACACGAGACATGTCTTCAGTACGCTATTCACTTCGGATCAAATCCGTGATCTAGTCATCATATTGCCAATCGCACTGCCGTGTCCCGAGTCAGTTTTGCGTGGATGTTAGCTTGAAACAAAGTGCCGCTAATTGGCCACTTGCAACTGACTCGGCTCTCAGTCATCTCTAACAACAGACAAGCAATAACCGGTGTAATTACACCCTTGCCAGTCGTTTAATCGATGAGGACTCTGGGTACCATTCTTAACTTAGATCGCGCAATAGCGTTTCTC
Organism: Gryllus bimaculatus; assembly: GCA_017312745.1. Classification (NCBI taxonomy): domain Eukaryota; kingdom Metazoa; phylum Arthropoda; class Insecta; order Orthoptera; family Gryllidae; genus Gryllus; species Gryllus bimaculatus. The sequence goes on from BOPP01000013.1 coordinate 1,057,746, forward strand.
ATCGATGCATGTTCTGCTCCTTTTCCAGAACTACACATTATGGGAATATTTTAAAGATGCTTTTTGCACTGTTGTCATTATTATTTTTGCTTTTGATAGCTTGTGATCATAAAAGTATTTAAAGCAAGTTAAGGTGTTTAACTTATTTAACTTGAGTTATGAATACTACAAATAGGAAACAGTTCAAAAGTTATTGTAAATAGCACAAAATTATAGTTTCAATATTCTCTACGAAGGAATTCTAGCGCAAAACCGGTTACAAGCACGATGTTTATTTCCTTACTAACGTCAGTTCAACCTCTATTTGCAACCATAGCGCAAAAATTACGACCCACAGAATTGACACATTCTTCTTATCAATATATTCACCCTTACCTTAAGAAACACGAAGAAATAGATGTACTTCCGAGAGAACATGAACAACAACTCTCACATGCGGGAGGAATAGCCTCATACGTAGATATCATGATGTCTTTAAAGTAAATACAAACACAAAAGACGTTTGGAAAAAACTGAGAGACCTCGGAATCACGAAAGAAAATTCTTCTGAAATTTCTATCGATATGCCCTTGAATGATATTAATGACTACTTTGAAAATGTTTCAAAACTTGAGGTGTAGACAATTATCTTCTGCCAAGCGTAATACATTACAGAGACTTTCAAGCAATTCACCTGCTATCAGGGATAAATTGTATTTCCATAACGTTGATCATCAAGAAGTTAGTAAAATTGTTCTTTCACTAAAATCAAATGCAAATGGCTCCGATGGTATTACAGCCAAACAATTGAAATTTGTTTTACCATTTGCCCCTCCGGCGCTCACGCATTTAATTTTCTCATTAATAATGGGAACCTTTCCTCAAGCGTGGAAGTTTTCTCAGGTTCGCCCCCTGCCAAAATCTGAACTGACGTCGGCGTCTCGCAGTTATTGCCCAATTAGTATATTGCCGACAGTGTCAAATGTTCTGGAAAGATTGTCCGAAAACAGATTGTAAAACACGTATCCGACTCACATCTGCTCGATAACTTTCAATCCGGTTTTAGAGGAGGTAGGAGCACACAAGCCGCTTTATTGAAAGTAACTGAAGACATACGAAAAGCGCTAGATGAAGGCCTGGTAACTGTATGAACTCTTTTAAATTTTAGTAAAGCATTCGACTCTGTAGATTACATCCTAATAGCGAAGTGCAAAAATCTAAGTTTTTCTGATTCCAGCCAATCTCTTGATGCAAGCTATCTCTACAATAGGCAACAATTGTAGTAGTTGACGATCTGCACTCCAATCCAAAACCTCTCCACCGAGGAGTACCTCAGGATCCGTGATTGGCCACTGTTCTTCTTAATTTACATGAATGACCTATCAAGCGAATTACAGAATGAAGTCATCATTATTACGCGGATGACCTGCAAATTTATATCTCCGGAAAACCATCACAGTTAGAAATGTTAATAAATAAATTAAATAATGAACTCTCATCTGTAGTCAAATGGTCAATGAGAAACGGACTCAATTGAAATCCTACAAAATCACAAACCATCATAATTGGCTCTTCTCAAAATGCATAAGAAAAAGAAGGTTCATATGTTCCTGATGTGCTTATAGATAATATTGTAGTACCTCGTCATACGCAAGTCAAAAGTTGGCTTAATACTTGATAATCATCTAAGTTGGAAATATTAGGTCCGAAATGTCTGTCGCAAGAGTTTATGCTTCTTTGCAATCACTTAAGATATATCGATAAATGTCTCCTAGTAATACGAAAGTAATGTTGGAAAAAAAACCTGCTGTGTCCTCTTTCGACTACGGTATTGTGTATAACAATTAAAAGATTCACTCGCTCAAACCTATCTACGAGTCAAAATTCCTGTATTCGTTTCATTTATACATAAAAAATACGATCACTCTCTGGAGTTACAGTAACGAAATATTAACACAAAGGTAAGGCATTTGTATCACAGCCTTTGTCTTTTATTAAGATGCTAAAATGGGTTCCCCGACATACTTAACAAATTATTTTGTACATCTTAAATCATCTAGATTTCAGAAATCCCCGTTACTCTGTATTTCAAAAAGCAAAACCAACTACTACAATAAATCGTTCGCAATTACTATAGCCGAAATGGAATAAATTGCCTTCCAATATTAAAAACTCCTCTTCATTAACATCTTTTAAGAAGCACCTGCATGATTTTATTACAAAGTAAAAAAAATCATTTTGCAATTTAAATCACCGCAGATTTGCGGGTCAAATAAATACTATTCCTTAGGAGTGTTAAGATTAATATGTTTTAGAAATAACATTAATGTTTCGCTTGTAAAAAAATGTTTCTTTCTTTCGAACTGTTTGATACTGCCGAAACTGTACTTTCATCCGTAGGAGCAGAAGTAGTTTTAAACAAGAAAACGACCCTTTGCAGCATGGACCGCAGCTGATGATACCATCCCAAAGACCCGTTACTTCATGTTAGTTTAGTTTCCATTGTATTAGTACGCAGACTGCCTGGTGGGTTTTTCCCCGACTAGCGGTTTTTCCTTCAGGATCGAGCTGCGGGTGATGGTGTCTTTCTGTATTAATAGATCACAGTCGCTCGGGGTGAATACCAGGCTGCCGCGTAGCGCGCAGATATGTAAAGCACATAATCTTATTTAATTCAAATTGTGTTCTCAATCTCAGACTTGATTTTAATATTATTTCAAACTTATTATTGTAACATTGTATGCATTTAACCTCTGGTGTCTATTTATAAGTTGCTTTAAACACCGTTTGCTTTCCACTAACTACTGACCACTTGTAGATTACATAACATTTAAATTTTAAGATAACATTACTTTGTAGTACTTTTACTATTGCATTACTTTTACTACATTACTTTGTACATTTGACATGTGGTTAGGCGGAAGAGCGGGCCTGATGGCCCGAGCCTAGCCATATTAATAAAGGCATATTATTATTATTATTATTATTATTATTATTATTATTATTATTATTATTGTTATTGTTATTATTATTATGTTTTTATAACATTTTAAAGGCGTATTCACTCTCCACTACACGTGTCTAATATGACGAGGCCCTGGCCTTTGGTCTACGCGAGTAGCACGAAATATATTTGAATCTTTCAAACACCTAATTTCTAATTTATTCTATAGTGCTACGCGTATTGAATTTCATAATGATGACGTAGCCTTCGGACTACGCGGTTCTCACAAAGTGGCAATTTTCAACGGTAACCAACCAAAAATAACACGAAAGTGTACAGGGTGCAATATTTTAAAGAAATATTTCATAAATCTGTGTGAATGTCATGTAACGAGGTGAAAATTTTGGTTTGTGGCTACATTTAAAATTTTCGCTAATATTCTGACGCAAACTAATGTCTGAAGCTCATTGGCTGAAGTCGGATACGTGGTGCAAGAGCTCCCCCCGAGCGGTAACATTCCCAATATTCCGTTCAAAACTGCAGTACGGTCGCATGAAAACAATGGTCTGCACTCGAAGGTAGCAAGAGAGTACACGTACACTTGGACAACCTTCGCCACAATGCTGCTGTCATAGATAAGGAAATAGCTCATCGCGCATAACGAGATCCCTGATGGATTTTTTAAATGATAAATGTCCAATAAAATGTTAACGTCCAATAAAAGTTAAAAACAAGATATTACTTTGGGCGAGAATTAAAATATGTAAACGTTTTGAACTGTTCATATTACTATAGGTTTGAATTTTTTATTTCGTTTTAATTAAGAAATGGAAGATTGTACAATCAAAGAAAACAATTTTCAGTGCAAACTTGGTTCATGCAAGCTCAAGGAGCTGAGTAATTTTTCCTCGTTTTCCTACACATGGAGGGTGTGTATCGCTGTAGATGTGTGCCAAGAAAAAACCCAACGAAAGACAACTACATATGAATGATTTATTGAGATTTGTGTTATAAAGAAGTTCATTTTAGAGGTTTTACAGTGGAATTTGTTAAGAGTTATTATTTTAGAAATTATATGGTTTATTATGAATACGGCCCAATGTTTTAATTGAATAGTTTTACCAAGTATGATCAATGTCTCTGCTCAGTCTGTGGCGATGCGCTTCCTGGATGAAGTGCCTGACCTGGGCGACGCCGAGACGATCGAGGGCATCGTGGTGACGGTGCAGAACATGCACCAGAGCGTCGTCGACGCCAGCGTCCGGTACCAGGAGGTGAGTGCACATCCAGCTGGATCCAACGACTTAGAAAATATACTACGTAGAGTGGCTGAAGCGCCGCCAGCTTTGAAGCAAACTGAAGCCATGTTGTTTGAAGTCAAGGCTGCGCCCTCTGGAGGACCAAAGTTCTCTAGTATTTCGTTTTGGTTGGTTAAGGCCGGGTAGGCGTGGACCGCAAGTAATATAAATCCTATTACTCTGAGTTTCACGACCAAAAGCCAATCATTTAAAAACGACATCACAACAGATAAGGAGAACGAATTGAGAAACTTTAAAAACGCGTTGCTTCCTGCATCGTTTATTGTCTTAAGAACGTAAGTTTGTTGAAAAGATGTTGTAGTTATCATAATCTCTGAAAGTGAATGTTTCTGCCAAAAGAAAACAAATAAATCACAAATACGGCTAAAACTTGAAATATTATATATTTGTTGTTTGAATACTAACACTTTTGCAGTTATATGTCAAATTTACTGATGGTATTGTGAATACTATTATTCCAACCACTAATATAATTTAAATACAGTTAACCTTCGAGCAATCGCGCGGGCGGTATAAATGCCGTCTTTGAAAATAAAACGGCGTTGCGCGTAGATGTTTGAACCCAGAATGAAGGGAAGCCAGGTCTTCTCTAGTTAGCTATTAAAAAACAAGATAGAGATGACATGTTCTCCATAACCCATTCACATTTGCACCCAATTCGCGCGAAAGTGAACAAAGTCATCAGTCCTCGCTCTACGCGGCATAAAAACCGGCCCGCAATCTCTCCTGCCAGTACAAATTCGCACTGGTTTCTTGATTTAGGGGACAGTATCAACAATACCATGAATATATTTATATGAAACATTCAAGGTTTCACCTAACACAGTAAGTAACATTGTATGTATCATTTGTAGAAGAATCATGTCGGCGGTGTCAACTTTGTAATAACGCATGAAATACAATTTAATTGCATGCTGTAGCAAACATAAACTTTTCATCAGAAAGCTCAACGCTCCAGTTTACCATTGTTACGAAACACAATATTTTAGAACGCACCTACTGCTCTTAGGTAGTGTTCCGCACCCACGTTTTTGCCCCAGGCTTCCTTGGACGCCTACCTCCAACGCGGGCCTGGGGACCTTTCGAGTAGGCCCGTCTGGCGGGCGGTCCCCTGATATGCCTGGGGTGCGACTCTCACGTTCTCCGCCAGATGTCACTCTCAGATAACTATATTCGAGCTATCTGGTTGGAAGAAAGTGAGTTATCGTTAGGGCGGGATATTGTCAGAGGTATTTAATTTTGTTGGACATCTGTTAGAGATCTTATATATGCAACTGTGGAATTTCCGCCCTTCGAAAATCCACACCTCTCGGGATCGAACAACCCGCGCACTGGGGGTTCAGAGACCAGTTAGCCAATCCCTCACACACTGGCACGCGGTAGAATCAGTTACAAGAGAGCAACCGTGTGAAAATGGAGACGTTAACTGCAGACGAGTATTGTGCTACGGAGAACGTGTGTGCGCGACCGAGAGCCAACGTCGGAATACCGCGCTGTCGAACCACAGAATAGACACTGTACAGAAAAAAGCTATACACAATCCGTGCGTTGGCAAGATGCGCATGGTTCACATTTTGAAAGTGTGTAAACTGCTGTACGGCACTACATTTGTTATGTGATTAATGGTGGTGAAGGTGTCTTTTATTTCCGTGTTACTCGTTATATTTGATGTACGTATACCTAGCAAAACCATACATAAACCGGGGGACATTTGCTTAGTGTAGGTACATATTAATATCGTATGCAGGCATATGTTATATAAGCATAGAATCAAAAAGGAAAAAAGTCATTAAATCATAAAAGTAACAACCTGTGTTTTTTTCGTTTAAGCTTTTCACTATTCGTCAATTTTTCATGTAATCGTGAATCACCGTTTCTCATTATTATAATAATGTGTTGCACATAACCTAGCCTTTGTCATTGTAAAACTGACTGGAGTATTTGTATAATTTTTAATTTTGCTAATGTCATTAATACACATTAATATTAGTATTTCTTTTTGTAAGTTGTCCTCCTTTTTGTAAAATTTATTATGTTTTCAAATTTTCCTTCACTTGATGTAATAGGCTAATGCTTTATTTTTATGTTTGACACCTACATACATGCAACAATCTTTAAATGAGTAATGTATTAATCCAATCTTCTTAGCGCTATTACATACTGTCAGAAACATTTAGTCGCAATTCATTTCAGGTATGTGCAACAACATGTGAACATGTGTTTCTTTATTTTACATTTAATAGGGTTAATCAAAAATATTCCTTGGCACCACGTCTCACTCTAACGGTTTCTTTACACAGTTTGAAGATGGCGGGCCACGGTGCGCGGTGGTTCACTGAGGTTCAAAGAAGCCCCCCTCTACTTTCCTTTCTGTGTCGTACTGGCCCTACCGAAATGGTAATATTTGCAAGCAGCGGAGGACGAGCGCACGAACAGAGTGCCGGGCAGCGCGCTACACCTCTTCGCAGGGGTACACGCGCCAGCGAACTCTGAGTGCCGAAACTTTGGAGGGAGGCTGCGACAAAGCGTCGCGACGCCTCCCTGTTTGGGTTGCCCTAAATGCGGGGGGAGAGCATGCTTTTAAGCATGTTCTTTAAAAATGTATTTGAAAGCAGTGAGAGTGATAGTGGGATCCCCTGAGTTGTGTTATTTCACGGCCTTTGAACTCCCTTCTCGATGCAATCCACTCATAAAAAATATCGATAGTTTCCACGTTGCTTGCCACAAAACCTATTATGCTTGTAATTGCTTATTGCGCATTGGTTTCATACGGCAAATATTGTACTAGTGAGCGAATATTGTTTTTTCGCTACCTAACTATACGCCGCGCGGTATTAACGTGAGACGTGCAATTTCCAATTTTGTTTTACTCGGAAACCAGCGTGTGCAAATGTGTAATATTGGTAGGCATCATGTTTCTCGGTCTTCAAATCAATGTGGTACACTCAGTGTAAGGGTATTAAGAGACACCTGCACATCACTATTATTTCATGATGGATGTGGAGATATTCATTGAATGTAATGTGGGAGACAAGTTATAAATATACATACATTACTCTTGTGTATTTGAAGCGTCTGTTCATAAAATACGTGATAGTTTTCAGAAAAGCTCCATCAAATATTTCAGTTTTGAGAGAGAATCGCTAAGTTTCAGGATCATTTATAACATCAATCGATTGATATCTAGCTCCAACTCTCCATTTGCTGGCATTAGAAAGTTACCTAAACTCATTATTTTTGTTGTAAACTATATGTGTGGTGCTCGTACTGAAAGTTGTTAGACATGAGTAGAATAATTAGCACTAGTTAAAATATGACATCCTGCAGGAGACCAAAACTAAAGAATTGAAGTGTCGGTCGTATATCTGCAAATTAGATAAAATTATATTTCTTTTCGATTTTTTCTTTGTATCCGTTTTATATCTGTTTTCTTAACAGTAATATAATGCAGACGTATTACGCAGAATTCTAAGAGTAGGCTATAATTGAATGTTAAACCACAAAATTATTGATTGCTGTTTATCACTAACTAGTGAACCTGGCATCGCTTCGCTATTGCAATTCACACCTACTGATCATGTGATTGTCAACACACTACGCTCTGCAAATATTTTAATATTTGAAAGACTTGCACGCAAAAATGGATTTGTTCTAGGTCCTAGTCTGGCCATGGTTATCAAGTACCCTATTGTTAAAACGTTCTACCTCCAGTTTGGGGATGCATTCGCTGTGATACTGGGTTGGAGAAATTTGATTTACTTGTCCGAGATAACGTTCAAGTAATAATCCCGGCCGATATTTCACAATCGCAGGGGCAGAACATGCAGCGAAACGCGCTTAATACTTGAAGGTGCGGCTGGTTGTGTAGAGCATCTGTTCAGGGGAGCTTGAGTCAGCATAAACGCAAAAAACAATCAACGCGGATCTATGCGAGGCAGACATACACATATTCCCATTGCACTATGCCTATATTCTTAGTGCTAGAACAAACAATAAGTTGACAGGATAGAGGTATGACAGCGCATAAAATCCGAAAGAAGAAACATTTATTTTTATAAAAAAGATATAATATTGAAAAAAGACCATTTCAGTAGCAAGTAGCAAGTAAGGTGATTTATTATGTTATTTACCAAAAGCGAATATTATCCATTATTTTTCTTTGAATGTAGTTTGAACTAAAACCGCTAAAATATAGTCCGAAATTATTCCTTAGTAGTAAGAATAATACGAGTTTGTTGCTCGTCACAGAAGTCACTAATACTGTACTGGAGAGCGTGATCAAATTTTTTTCTTTATCATTTCTAACTGCGATAGAAAATTATGTAGCTAAATATCGATATTTTAAGGTGCAAACAAACGAGTAAGTCTCATTCTTTAATGATTACTGCTTCAGTATTTAATGTGAAATAAAGAACACACATCAACATTTCCATGAATTATTTGTTGAACTGTTGCTTAGACATTCATTATCACGGCACCTTCGTAAGCTAAATAAAACTCTCAGCTGTGATGATCTATTATTGAAATATAAAGTGACCTTTTCTGCCCACTATGCTCATTTAAAAAGTATAATATATCTGTACTACGCATTGTCTTTTTCTGACCATTTGCTTAAAAGATTATGCCATTTAAACAAGTTATCTTTCTAATTTGTCATTTAATTTATAATGTATGACGTAAAAAATGGATGGATGTACTTTAGCACAAGCTGTTTACGAGCTAAGACCTACCAGCAGCGTGCCGGCCTTGCGGTCATGAGTAAAGGAGAACGTGTGGTTTGCACATAGTCATCGATACGCTGTATTCTGGTGTTCTCCACCTGAGAAGTAAGCTTTCTCATAGTCACACAGCAACAGATATTGCAAGGAAAGCACACAATTAATTTTGCCCCGACCGGGAATCGAACTCGAGGTTGCACCGTGGAAAGAGAGCACGCTAATCAACGAGCCGCCGAGGGCAACAAATAATAAATGTTTTATCCATAAATGCCGCATTTGTTAATTTTAACCCAAAATACTTCCGTTTCGCAAATAAAACACACCTTAATTTTTATAACAGAGAAATGAACTGGGTTGCGGTATCAACAGATGCTGACAATATGGCCTAGTGACCAGTGCAAATGACCAATGAACATGACACCAGAAAAAATGCCGCATGTAAATTGAGCTAATAGCAAATTCACTTTTTCACTAGCGCTCTTCACTTTTGGAAAACCCCTAATATTTTTGGTTAAGTTTGTTGTGCCGCAGCAATTTCTCTAAACTTTAAGAAAGTTACACCTTCGTCAGTTCATTGACAGCTCTGACTAGTGTTTTGGCGGCAGACAGGAAAGTGGGTAAAAGCCTCCTGAATACTGTCTCGATTCGCAAATCGCCTATTTGCAGGTGCTCTGATTCATTCTGAACTCATGTTGAAGCCTTTTGGTGCTGATCTCCTTTGTGAGCGAAAGCTTAGATAGAGCGTAGTTTTACTTCCGTACTTCCGAACTTTGGAATTGATTTCACCTGCAAAATTGCTTTGCAAATAAAGGAGCATTCAGCACTGTGTCTTTCAAATTTGCGATATCTTTGTCATCTCATTCATTTAAAAACTTTCACGGATTGCAGACCTATCGTGTTACGTTCCTGAGAACAATCGTCCCTGAATTATTCAAACCGATGATGTCAAAGGGTTACATTCCAACTCTTTGTAATGAATTCATTTTAAAAAGTTCGTACTAACACCTTTTCTTTGAAGATTCGCACCTCTGGGGTAATGTTTGTGAAAGGTGGGAAATTTCATTTATCATTAAAAAGACCGTATTTAATTTTCAATAATTGAAGGGTTACCTGGAAAAGTCAAATAATAATGTTACATAACTTTTGCGGGCAAATTTAATTTTTTCTTTCAGATTCAAGATTTTCTTGTTTTATATTTTCATTCACGAAACCCTTTTTCGATGTTTCCTCGCTTACAACTTTTCTGTTACACTCTAATGTAATATAGCATTTTGTGGTGATTGATTATTTCGTCCTACTATTATGTGTTTGCCTATCTCATCTTAGGATATCAGAGATTTTTGAATTTGATTTAATTTCAAGGTTGTGTTATATTGAGAGATAGGGCAGCTCAATGCGATCATACATTCTTGATATTAAATTTTATAATTCACTTACAACACTCTTTTGTTTATATTACTTAGTCAGCCCTTCAACAGCCGCGCCAGAAACAATAGGGTTCTTGGGGCGACGGGTGTTTTCGATATTTCTAATTTTAAATTGGTCTGATATAGTATTTATCAATGAAATAACTTTGGCGCTGGCAGAAGTACTTACCTTTGCGCTGGAAGCGTTTTTTTAATTTTATAATTCACGTTACCGTTTGTAGGTTTGGAAAACGTGTAACATTACTGTTACGAAGCCATTTCATGCCCATGTTTGCTTGGCCCATGTCTGACAGAACTTAGTGCTGCTACTTGTGTATTATTGTCTTACTTCTTTTTGCTTTCTTCTATAATTTGCATTTTAATTTGGCTCCACATAGACATTATTCGACTCTCATGTGGAATTTTCTATTTACTATTTCGTTCCCAATTTATGCTTTTCATTCAGTTGATTGTGATATTCGTTTTTGTAATTGTTGAACTGGTTAATATTGGGGACTGTAATTGCTTTATGACTTCTCATTATTCAGAACAACTCATAGTGTTTTTCTGGTCTTGAATTATCTCCTTTGGACTGTCTGTCTGATTTATTACTGCAAATGACCATCTTTCTCTCCCAATGATAATATCAAATTATTAACTATTCTAAATAATCGCAATAATAATTTGAACTATGCAGAGCTTGCATTTATCCTCTTAGTACGAGTACGTCATTCAGTTTTTTTGTTTTTGACATTAAATAAATATAACGTACTCTTTTAAAATACACCTTTTTGTTGAATTGCGATAATTCGCTTTGGGAAACTATGTAATTGTAAACATATTGCGACGAATTTGCTGTCAGGGTGTTACATGTTTCGTTAATAAATCTGCTGGTAAACGTGTGAACATTTCGTCTTTTGTATGACATGCGCGAACTAGTAAAGTATATAAATTGTGCGTAAAGATTCTAAAAATTCAAAGGATTAATTAAAACCAAAAAATCATAGTTTGCAATTACATCGCATAAATTTCAATTAAAAAGTCAATTTCCTTGTAGATAAAATTCAAACTTTTTGCACGACACTACACACACATGGCAACTGAGGGTTATTTAGAAGAGCATAACCACCAAAAAAGAGTAGGTCTAGAAGGATAGTCTTAGTTGGTAAATAATGACGTCATGGAGCAAAGGAGACCGTGCCCTGACGCGACCGCGCGTCGTGGTAAAATAGATGTTTGCAGACCTCATGGAGACGTAGGCCCTAGTCGGAATGAAGGTTATCAGTATTTTCTGCAGCATCTTTTACTCTTCTCGGTCCCCAGCGATCGTCTCTGGTCCTGAAGCCGTTTATCAAAATGAATGGCGTGGCCCGTTTTTCATGCGTGGAGGGCTACGGTCAATTTATTAGAGTTATTGTACGTGTATTTACTAGGCTGTCCGGTGACGCCGCGTCCATGGCGAAGGTGCCGACGTTTCGGTCGCCATTCTGCGACCTTCCTCAGAACGTAATGCACTGAGGAAGGTCGCAGAATGACGACCGAAATGTCGGCACCTTCAACATGGACGTGGCGTCACCCGGACAGCCTAGTAAATACTGACTCCGGCCGCGGAAGCTTACTCTCTCTATTGTACTTGTATTGGACAATGTGTTCACGGAGTGATTCCTCAATTGTTCGCCTCTTCTACAATGTAACTGTTCCCGCAGTTGCTTGAAATCTCATATACCCTTGATGATATAAGAGGTTAGAAGCAATCTTTAACGCTTACTAGCTTTTACCCGAGTTTTTCAGGAGCTCTGCAGGTCAATGACGCGGACGTACCTAGGACGCAGCGTCTCCCGAACAGCCAAATAATTATAGCTTTTAATAGCATTCACCAATTCACAGCCGCATTATTAATATGTGCGTATAGTGGTGACCAAGATCCAACATTTTAAGAATGTAATATTTAAAACAATACATATTACTTTTCGTAGCAATACGGTTTGTTAGCTGCTGTCATTTTAAATATGAAGCTCATCCAGAAAACAATATTGTCTAGGTAGTCAACAAAAGAAAACATAATTTCATTGTAAAACTTTATTATTGTTCATAGAGAACATATTGCACTATTATTCCACAAAATCACTTCCAGAATTGAGATATTTATTATACAGTGAGATCAAAATTTGAATCCGGGTGACGTAGAAGTGTGTTGCCTGGGTTAGGTGTTTGACCAGTGTTTGACAGACACCTGCAATTCTGAATCACTGTGGTAAGTGAAATGGTGACCGGACAAGAATTTCTTCACGAGTAAGAAGTGGTGGAAATTGCTGGGAGCGAGACCTGGCCTAGTATATGGGGGACACACACTACTCGACCCCCTACACACTGAAATTCCGCAATCACCCTTTAGTTCGGCTCTCGCGCCTTTCCATGTTACACCAACGTGACCGCGACACCAACCGTTACACCAACGCGACATACACAAAATGAAGCTACAGTTAGGTCGAAGCAAAACAAGAGCCATCTCGTTATTTTCTCAATAAATCAACGGAAACTAGATGAATAACCAGATCGAGATCGGAGATATTGACACAGAAGCTGAAGTATAATACTTTTACCGGCTTATCTAGTCCTCTAGAATTACACAGTATGTCGCGTCATCAATTCATTTATATTATTATTAAAATAATTTTGTTCCGTCAGAATGGTGTCTAATTATATAGAAGCAATTATGCAGCATGAAGAGTAAAATTTTTGATACAATCATACAATTGACGTTGGAAACGTTTATTAAAATTAGTGAACCAGAATGCACTAATTTTTTTTTTTACAATGTAGATACAAGATCTGAAATTGAATCATGATCTGTTTCCCGAACCTTTTAGCCGTTCTGAAGTGTTTTTTTCTGGGCCCTTTCACATCTATTCTAACACCGATATCTGTTGTTTTTCCACCACCTCTTTAAATACGGTGAATGTGGTCTAAGGTAGGCGTAAACTTTGGCATAAATGATGGCCTTTTAAAACAGTGCTAAAAAGGTCGTCTTGAAGAAAAACATAAAATCTCACTTTCGGCGTACATCTGTTGTTGCTAACGCACATTATTTCAGAAGAATTATGACGCTATCTAACTTTTTTCTCGAGTCATTCGTGAACCAGAGTTCCTGCTAAAAACCGCTAAACCAAGACTGTGGACTTGCAGTTTTTAAAATATGAAAAACTGTAGACTGACACCTGTAAAGTAGTGCAACTTGTGATCATAAACAAGTTCTTTTGTTGGCAATTTTGATGAAATAATATCATCAACATCATCATGAACTGCAAGTTTTAGACTTAGTTGTTAGTCTGTTCCGGCTCCTGAAAACTTCTCACTCTTTTCAGTAGTTTTTCCACATTTCTTCTCCCTTTTGGCTTGTAGTTACTTGCAACTTTCACTATCCTTTCTTCGGACATTCTTAATATATGATTTTTCATTATTCTCTATATTCGTTTATAACGTCATTCACACTTAACATTTTTAATTATTTTGTAATTTCTTTGCTTTTCTTGTGATCAAGAAGTGAATAACCTACTATGGTTCGAAGAAACTTCATTTCTGCTGATTCTAATCTTACAATTTTGTCTTTAGCTAATGTCCAACATTCATTTCCGTATAACAACTTGGGTTGGGTCTATATCTGTTTAATTTTACTTGTAAATCATTATTTTTGTAATATGTTTTTATGGCCAAGGTAATTAAATGAACTTACGTGTTCTAATATATATTTTTCCTGGGGCTATTTTTGCTCTTATAAGCTCATGAAATGCTCGTAAAATCAGTTCGTATATTTGTACTTGCAAATTATTTTCTATGTTAGGCATCTCTATATAAATTGTTGATCAGCCTTTGTAGATGTACGTTAAAGTAGATTCTTCGGCTTTTGATGACCACCGATTAACTTTAGTTGAATTCAGAAAGATGGTTAACTGCCACCGGATCGTACCTGCTTTTTAAATACACCCCCTCAGCTTTTTAAATACATTAAACCACCTCAGTTTTTTAAATACATCTGAAGTATTTCTTCTTCTTCTTCTTCTTCTTCTCTTATTACTATTATTATTATATTATTTATTATTATTATTATTATTATTATTATTCACTCTTGTCAGAAAACAACTACTTCAGAATTTTGTACACTTCAGTCAAGGTGTGCAAAAATTTTCCTATAACTCGGCTGGCCATATGCGTGTTAAAGGTTAACACGCTGATAGCCTCCCGTTAACTCGTGTGAGATCACAGAATAACTTAACTTGTTACACTAAGTTAACTGTATCCCGAGTACCTACAACCGATTTAAGTGCTGACAGCGTGATAAAATTTATCCAGAGTTATTCCTCGTCGTACAACTGGCCTTAATGAAATCTATTTTTCAAAATTAGATTTTTGAATAGAGCCATGTATACTACTTAAAAGAAATATGAGTAGTTCGTTTAATTTGAAATTTAAAGATGAAAAATTCTAAAATTTTTAAAACCTCTCTCAAGCCTTTAAAATTGAAGCTACATATTTATTTCTCAATGAAATGTATTTCTCAATATTATATATTTAAAACAAACTTTGTACAGATTTTTCCAAATAAGGGCAGTTTTCGTTATTTTAGCAAACATTTTCTGGAGCGGCAATGTGAATAAAGCACAGTTCTATTGGCTTTATATTCAAGGGCACGTTTTTCCTTAGTATGATTTCGCAAAGTACGTTTACAAATACGGTATAAGATCGATATTCATAGAAACATATTGAATCTCAACAACTCGAAATCTTCGAATATTGTAAACTCTAATTTCTCCCAAGACATACTAGTTGAATAGTTATTTGGATACTAATATCAATTATAGTTTAAATATTACGAATCTCTCAAAAATAAAGTATTAAATTAATGACAATGGAAATTCCTGGAAAATAATTGTATTAGTAATTACAGTTATCCTGTAATTTTAGACCGCAGCTTCATTTATATCGGTCGCAATGAAGAATTGCAACGCTCGTACCCAGCAGTTTGATTCATAGAATTAATTTTCTTGTTAATGGTAAATGATTCTCACTGAACGGCGCTAGTTTTGGATCGTTGGATTTGGGTTAATATGTTACTTTAAAATAATTTATTTTGTACAAATAGTTTTAGAAGATTCCAGATTTAACGTGAAAATGATAAAAGACAATAGGCTTGTAACTAAATTTGTATGTATTCACAAGTTAATACGTGTATGTCTTCTGCATATTCGCTATAGTTGGGAGCAATGTTCAAAGTAATAGAGTCAAGTTTGTGGAAATTATTATTACTTGGATATGTAATGTCCTGCAAATACAATTTACAATTGCGATTTAGTGGCATTGTTTGTTTGTTAAATGAGTTAATTATTGACAACTGTTTCTGGCTTCCGATGTAATTACAGGTTCACAGCTTATGCACTACTAATTGTAAATGATGATTGATTTGTTAGTATGTACAGACATTCATTATTAAAATATTACGAACTCGTTACTAACACAGAAAATTACGTGCTGTTGCAGCATCACTAGTTTCCTTTTGCTCATCCTCTTTTCGACTCTTTTCGACGACTAAGGCATCCGGCGATACACCCCGCTTCCTGAGGGAACATCTCAGTGAAGAGGTTCTCTCATTCTCCCGAAACATTACGCCAAGACTTCTGCCCATCGCTATCTTGTAGCAGTACATGTATGAGACGGTGCCCGAAGCCCAATCTCGGAGCCAGTACAATTTATCTGCGTGAACGTATCCAGTTCCTTAGTTACACACAGATTGCATACACATGCCACACACAGTTGCCCACGAGTCCAAGCAATTATGGAAGGATTAGGATGTTGATGACATTCACGACATATTTTGAATACCTCCACTAAACAAACAACTGAAAACATTCATGACTTCTGAGGGTGTTCGAGCCACAGCCTTCGTGTTCACGTACTATCGATCAAATGTCCCTAGTTCGTAACTCGTGATGCTTACTCACCATTTGTGCGCTGTGTTACGGTAAAGTAACATAATGTTTATGTGGTAGAAAATTATACAACTGAAACTGACCTTACCGTAGCCAACAATTCACTTTGAAAATTTGTAATTATTTATCTCAATTACAAAACAAAAACAATACCATTCGTTGTTATAAAAACAATGAAATCAAAATTACTGTAACTTTAAAAACTATGAACATCGCAGTAATTAACAAATTTCTCTAAATTAAATACCTTTACAAAATACGTAATTTACAAATCACAGATCATCTCTATTAGCATAGTGGTTGTTTTTTTAATAATCATATTAAAGGAATTGTGATTTATCAACCCCCCCTTTTTAATTTTCTTAATTTTTGGTCTCAAAATAGACTTAAGTTATACAATAAAATAACATCACTTTTCATATGGAACTTTTCATAGCAAATTTGGGAACCGCTCTTTAGAAAAGATTAAGCATTTCTGAAAATGCTTAACCCTTGTACACTAAAAAAATTACGATTTTGATAAAGTTTACTAGAGATTATTTGAAGTGTTTGTGCGCACTAATGCATTACTACTGAATACACTTGTTAATATTAACAACGCAGAAGAGATGTCAAAGAAACAAAAGTAATTTTGAAAAATGGAAAAAAATGAACAAAATAGCGTTGATGTCAGCGAATTTTGTGCATTGCGCTTTATTTATGCGAAACGATGAAAGAAAACATTTTAAATCTTTTTGAGAAAAACTTAGGGAAGTATTTTTTAAATCCCTCATTGACTCAAAGCGAAACTTTTTATCTTCAATTATGTGTTGTAAGAGGGAGCTAGTATTTTGAATTAACAATGCATATTCTTAGAAATGAATAACATCGTTTATATCAAATTAATTGTGAACTTAAATTTCCAATAATAAACGTGTTTTAATCACATTTATACTGTATATTCAAATTTGAATAGTGCAATTTTGAATATTTTTATATGTAATTCTATTTATTTTATTTATATTTAAATTTTGTATATAAAATAATGTTTGTGTTTAATTATTGTATTATACCTGCCAATTTTATCTACCAATTTATACCTGTACCTGATGATGAAGACACATTTCATCTCCGAAATGTATGAATAAAATAAAATGAAAGTAGAAAACGGGTTGCCTAAAAATTGATTTGAAAACTTTTATCAAGAAAAGTATCTTAAAAATTTTGCAATTGTCGATCGTATATTCATTTTGGTTCATCGTGAGTATTTTAAATATAAGTTTTTTCCGAAGACGTATAAATGGCTGGACAAACTGAAGGACGGACGGACATACCATCAGTCTCGTTTTTCTTGTTATAAATTCATATTTATTATATATTCTCTTTAATAATTCTGACTATGCCAGCAGTCTGAATTCAGTTTAAACTCAAGTTTGTAAATTTTGTTTTTAAATAAAGATAAGAGATTTTTTTTATTGAATATAAAACGTAATCCCAGCTTTAAAATACTGAGTTATACGTATGTACTAAAAAATTAGTACTTGATCCATTCAAAGCCGAGTTTTACATTTTTAAACTTTTGATCCCGATATAGTAGGCCATTTATTCAGCGGAACTTTTTTTAAAAATAGAGCATCTGTTAGGATAACAGAAGATGTCTATCTCGGTGCTTGGTGGGATAAAAAATTTGCACTTCCTGAAAATGCAGTTCCATTCACAAAAATGTCTTCCTGTTCACGTCCTATTGAGAAAAAATGAAATTATATAAACCTAGAAAGCATTCTCTAAGTTTTCAAAACTTGATTCAAAACATAAAATATTAAAAAGTTTAATTTAATCGGAAATTCAAGTAAGGTTTTTTAATAAATTCAGGTGGTTATGTGGATGTGATTTGAAATCAGCTATTTTGTTGTCCTGTAGAGGGTAGGGTACTTTACAGCATAACGAATCTATTCAATTTTTATAGATTTAAACCGTATAAAAGAAATACCAAAGATACATCTGTAACACATATAAAAAGTTTTCAGTTAGCATAATTAAGCAATTTTGGTATAGCAGAACAATTGAATGATCTATTTATCTAAATAACATCTGTCATTTGATGGAGTTGCTACCTCGTTTGGGGGGCACTGCTGCCATTGTCAGTGATGAGAGAAAGTTACATAACCTAATATAAAATCTGGTACGTTTTATTTATCTGTGATAAATGTTACTTCAAATTACAATAAATTCAAGAAAATTATATATTTGTAAATAAGTTTACGTAGTATGTGCTTCATGTACGTTTTTCTTATTGTCATTAAAAGTCTAGTAAATTCATTACTTGATTCCAAGGTAGAATAATAATAATAATAATAATAATAATAATAATAATAATAATAATAATAATAATGTTAAAAACCTTTCTCCAGAGGTTATTTTTTATATAAATTTCAGTTTAGTTGCATTTATAAATTCAGATTTTAGTTGAAACATTGCTACTTTTTACTATTGACCCTATCTTTAACAAAAAGGGGACTTAGAAGCGTACATATTATTGTTTGATTACGTTTTACAGGTTTCAATTTTTATGAAACTGAAAAGCATTTTTATTGTTTAAGATATGTAAATTGTTTAAGATATAATGAAATTTTTTACAAGTGTTCGTTATAATTTAAAGTAGTAGAGTGTCCTGAGAGGAATTCCTGAGAACATTAGGAGTGAAGAGATGACGAAGAAAAATGCAAGACAGAGAAGAATGGGCTACTGTGATGAAGGAAGCAAAGGCAAAGCTGCAAGAGCCGTAACGATAATCGAAGAAGCAGAAGAACAATTAATTTGTCTGAGAATATAAAAAATCTAGACAATTCATTCGAAAACTGAACATTCAGAAGAGATTTAGGAAAAAATTGTAGTATTTTAAATACTAGCATAATAGATTTTGCTACATTTCGATGTTACTAAGACACATAGGTATTTATTTGCCAAAGAGTGTAAAAGGCTTTGCCAAATTCAGATGTTGATGCAATAATGTCGATTATTATACTTTCACGTCCCCTGCTTAAGCTGTACATAGACTCTGATTGCTGGGCCCTGGTAACATAGAAATGGATATACATTGTTCCATTTGGTAGTAAATTTCCTTGTTCCTCGTAATCTTTGTTCGGTAGGTTCTTGATATCGGAATATCGATTGACGTCCATCTGTCTGTGAACAAGGAAAGCTACTAAATCGTAATCAGGATTTTCACTAAAATTGATATTCTCCAGTTGATCAGAATAATTGAATGGCTACTTGAATTTGAAGTGAATATTTTGACTTTAGAGGAGAACGTTACATGAAGTCTCAACTTTTTCAAAATCTTCTCGATAATGGATTCATAGAGATTCATTCATTTTTCGTCTCATAGAGGAAAAAACGCCGAAGGGAAAGGTCGAGATCGTATTTTAATTGCACTTCCAAAATTATTGAAAATTCCAAACGGTCAAAAACACTTCTGCGACTTCCTACAAAACTACTAGTAGTTTTATCGCAAAACACTCCAATTTTGGAACATTTATTTTCTCAAAAACGGTTCCACATGTTTTCTTCATATGTAGCAAAGAATGATAAAGAAAGTGGTGCTGGTCCCATTTCCGGCAAACTCTATTTTCGAAAATTGTAAACAAATGTTAACATTATTGTACAATATTGATAAAAGATATTTTTGTCAATTAATATCTGTTCTTTAAAACAGGTAACGTTCTTAAAAAAATCCATGCTTAAGCGTATTTTTGTAAATATTCGAAATTTGGAAATTTGTATTTTTCTCGCTTCATTTGCTAGAGTATTTACGACTATTACGAGAGTCCTTCCAGAAATAATGCATAACTATTTTTAAACATTTAATTCATTTCCATAGTTGTGCTATTTTACAATACAAATACGTTGATCCAACCTTGAGGAACAAAAAGTCACTTCTCTACATAATATCCGTCACGTTCTACTATCTTACCATACCATCGAAGAAGGATATGTATACCCGCACGGTAGAAGCTTAGCCAGCACGTCTGAGCCACTGTTTAACAGCTTTCACAATGAAGTCATCCTCCCCCTGAAAACAACCTGACTGAAAACTTTTTCTATTACAGTTCTTTCAATATTCTGCCCATACTCGTTTCCCCTACATCCACTTTCATCGACAATTCATTCACGGTTACACTTTTGTCGGCCAAAATGAGCTTGTGAATGAGCTGCACATTGTTAGGAGAATGCAAGGAGCGGGTTCTGCCTCTGAGTGGGAGATCCTGAGTATTGGCTTGCCCGAATTCACCAGATTATCTGAAATCCCCTCACTAACTGTACTGTGATCAACAGCATCGTCTCCATACACATTTTGAATATCTTCTGAATGTTTGTTGCTGTCTCGTTCTCATAGAAAAATAGTATAAAATATAATAAATAAAATAGTGGTATCGTGTCGAATATTTTGGTGACAAAAACTGCGCTTTCCGGCGGTGTGATGTGTAAACTACAGCACACACCGGATTAAAGAGTGAGGACGAGTTATTTATAAGCAAATAATATAGTTTTTGTTGGTGGTGTTTTCTTTTTGTCAGACGTAATTTTTATTGTTTGCGAAACGTTCAATTTTGCATAAATGACAGGAAGGGGTTAAGTTTGTAGTGTCTAGGTTGCAGTTATTACAAACTACAAAATTATCAGAAATCATTTCACTGGTTTCCTAAAGATCAGCATTTCCAAGTTTTGAATAAGCACATGGACTGATTTTGTTATTTCAGAGGAGTTTGTTTTACTTTCTGTAAATTGTATTTTATTTTATAGATGGTCCCCATGGGGTTGTTAAAAGCAGCATAAAAGATTCAGAGGCGATATTAAAGAAGCAAGGACCTGAGCATTTAAGTGCTAATTATGTTGTGTGTTCTGACCATTTTTCAGAAAAATATTTTAGGAATTAAAATCACCCGAGTCTTGGGTAAGCTTTTCCATTCGTTTTAAAAAGAGATGTAGTGTACATTATTGAAAGGAAAAAATTGTTTCAATGTCAGTGTTTTTGCTGATGCCAACACACTACTCAACATAACATATTTTTGCCCATGATTAATTCTGCTTCTCGAGAAAATTAATTGCGATTACATGGGTATTTTTAAAATAATTGTGTCATTCATTTTAAGCTTTGGCCTGGAGCAATACCTACATTGTTTCTTTCCCATTGCAAACCCCCATTAGAGCGACGTGTTTTGAACAAACATATTGGAAAGTGAGGAAGGTACAAGGATAGTGAAGATGGTACAAATGACATTCAAGAAACCATTGAAAATGAACAATCTCCAAATGTAGAAAAATCACAACTGAATCAATCTCCTTATGGCATAAAATATAGAACCTTCAAAAAAAATGTCATCAAAATATAAACTGGTTGGAAAGAAACTAAGTAATAGAAGTAATTTTATAGATATTACTGACGATGCTGTTGCCAAAAAATTTCTGCTATCGCAAATAAAGTAAAAAAAATGGAAAAGTACGAGGTCGAATATATTATCATCAAGATAGAAACTGTGCACTGGCACTTCATTGTTGTTCTGCAAAATCTTATACATTTTTACAGGAAATTTTCTGTTAACCTACCACTAGGTCATTAAGAATCTGTCTGCAGAAGGCAGCTGTACAAACAGATATTAAAAAATGGTACTAGATTTGCTTCAAATTAAAGCAGAAAAAACAAGTAGAGAGAAAAAAATGCGAATTTCCTTATAATGCATAAATATTTATTTAACTTTAAATTTAATATGAGCATAACAGTGGTGATCGAAATGTGGTTTTAAACAAAAACATTCTTGAAACCTTTATGTTCTGGTATGGCTATTCAGCAAATTGCTCCATTATAATTTGTAGAAAGACACTGACATCTTTCAGTATTACAGAATGTAATGAAGATGATTTGTGTATTGTAGTGAAAAGATACCAAAATGGTCAAATGTTTTTCCCTAACGAGAAAACACAAAAATTGCAACGATATGAAAAACATCTTTAATAACAGAATGGAAGAATATTTGTGTGACAACTTGTCAGGTATTCTGCAAGCTTATTTGTTGTCTGAGTGACAATTTGCATAAATAAAATGTATGTAATGATAGT
This sequence comes from Gryllus bimaculatus, assembly GCA_017312745.1. Classification (NCBI taxonomy): domain Eukaryota; kingdom Metazoa; phylum Arthropoda; class Insecta; order Orthoptera; family Gryllidae; genus Gryllus; species Gryllus bimaculatus. The sequence continues at coordinate 1,080,192 of BOPP01000013.1, forward strand.
ATTTTAATGCTATGCCACAAATATTTCAATGTTTTAATTAAAGCATATCTTATTTTTGCCTTTTTGGTAACCGCTACTTCGGTGCCTAATCTTCTTCTCCAGTCTTCCCTGTTCTTTCCAGAAATCAGGAGATAATTTCCACTTCTCGATTATCTTTCTGATCTGGTCGTTCCATCCTGGTCTTGGTCTGCCTCGTTTTCTCCTTTCACTTGGTTGCCATTCTAAGGATCTTCTAGGGAGTCTTCTCTCGTCCATTCGCTGTACATGTCCAAACCACGTGAGTTGTTTTTTTCAATTTTCTCTATATTATGTTGCAGATTTATTATTTCCTTAACCTGTTCATTCGTAATTCTTTCCCGTCTAGATATTGCTGCAGCTCTTCTGAGAAAGTCCGTTTCCAAGGCTCTCAATTTTCTTTTCTGTTGTTGTGGAAGCTGCCATATTTCTGCTCCATACACTGTAACACTTTCAATCATACATTTATATATTATAATTTTCATTTTCTTGCGTATATTTGAATCGCATATAACTGCATTCAGGGCTCCTAATTTTTTTCTTCCTTTAATGAGTCGGGTTTCACATTCTTTTCCATAAAAAAGTAATTCATATGAAATATTTAATGGAAATATTTTCATTAAATTTAAGGCATATGTGAATAAAAAATAATGACAGTTTGATTTTTGTTAATATCATTTTTTTCTTTCTCTTTCCCGAGTTTGCCCTACATGCTTATAGAAGTCTTAATTACCTTGATCAGAGATAGTGTTGAATCGTATTAGAAAATGATATTAATAAATAGAAATTAAATATTAAAACATCTCCATTCTCTGCCATTAAAAGTAATGTGAAAATAAATGGTACAAATGGCTGTATATTATTGGTGTCATACGTATGCATCAGTTTTGTGGTGTACACCTCAGTCAGGATGGCAGCAGGATCACAAATCGCTCATGTCCATGCTGATGTTTCTAAGTTTCCACTATTATCTTTTAATCTATTTGCTCACAGCACGTTGCTTCCGACGAACATGTAATGCTGCAGTCATCATTAACGAGTGCTACTAGAGCAACACTTGAGGAAACAGGTTGAACTAAATTTGAATTCAAGTGAGAAGAAGGATACGACGAAACCTGCAAAGAGCAAAGGCATAGAAAAGAAAATGAATTTAAAACAAAACTTTATGTGCATTACTTTCGAAGTGACATACGTAGGTCGCACTACATAGCCTGTTCGGAGAGGAAACGTTAAAAATTGAAAAATAAGCTCTTAAGACAATTTAAGCATTTTTTTATAACTTCTAGGATTTCCGAATGCCTGAGTCGCAATAAGTACTCAAAAGTTGCTTTGAAAAATGCTTTCTAGTCATAAAATTCTATTCCAGAGCATTAAAACGTTCAGAACCCTGTACATTATTTATTTATAAAATATATTTATTTTTTTAGAAAGAATTGCTATTTTATTTCTGGATTATTTCTAAACACATTCATTTTTTGTAAATAATAAACAATTTACGTTTCTGCAGTATTTATATACTCTGCAATTCAATATTATGCCTAGAAAGCATTTTCAAACCAACTTTTGAGTGCTTATGGCGACTTAGCCATTTGGAATATCAAAGTAGTTTATTAGATAAAATATACGTAAAATTGTTTTAAGAGCTTATTTTTGAATTTGTGACGTTTCTTCCCTGGATGCCGTGTATAATTGAATGTACGTGTATATTATTAGTTAGTACTAGTAGAAGTATATTATTAGTAGTGAAATGATTAATTAACCAAAATCGTCAAAAATGTCAATAAAAAAATTTAATAGGGAGGTCCCAGATCCCTCCCCCTTCTTGGTAAATTAGTTATGCCTCGTGTCGCAGAATGTGATATCTCCCTCTCCGTTCACTTCATGAATATCACATTCAAGATATGGTCTTTCCTCGAAATTCTGTTCATCAATGAGTACAAATATTACTTCATCTCGGCAGTCTTTCCGTGGCCGTCTCTTGATATTCTAAGGGAGTCCGAAGTCTGCGATGGAATTTGAGAAGTGAATCAGCGGTCGATGCGGCATCTTGTGTTGACTGCGGTCCACAAAAAAAATTGGACGGCGTGTCACGTCCCAGCTTCCATTCCTCCGGGTGACAGTTCGACAAGATGCACTCACGCTCGACATGCCGTCTGTACACTCTCCTCCCTCCATTTCTCAATGTTCATTACACCTCCTTTCCTTCACCCTTGACCCTCCTTCTGAGTCTTCCTCATCCTCTGATCTCCGCATTTTTTCCGTTTCCACCCTCCCTCTCTTGCTCCCTTTCCTCCTGATCTACCCTCCCTCCCTTCTCCTTGCCCACAGCCTCTTCCTCGCCTTCAATTCACATGCAATCCCCTTTCCATAATTTGTCTCCTCCATCGCTTTCCCCCTGTTCTCTCCGACCCTTCTTGTCCTTGAATCTTTTATTCTTCTCTTCTTTTTCCACCATTATTTCTCCCACATCAGCATTTCATACTTCTAAATAATAGTTTTTCCCGCTTACTACTTTCCCATTTCTCTCTCTCTCTCTCTCTCTCTCTCTCTCTCTCTCTCTCTCTCTCTCTCTCTCTCTCTCTCTATCTCTCTATCTCTCTCCTCTCTCTCTCTCTTTCTTCTTTCTCTCTTTCTCTCTTTCTCTCTTTCTCTCTTTCTCTCTTTCTCTCTTTCTCTTCTCTCTCTTTCATTCTCTTTCTCCTTTCTCTCTTTCTCTCTTTCTCCTCTTTCTCTCTTTCTCTCTTTCTCTCTTTTCTCTCTTTTCTTTCTCTCTTTTCTTCTTTTCTTCTTTCTTCTTATCTCTTTTCTCTCCTTCTCTCTTTTCCTCTCTTTTCTTCATTTCTCCTCTCTCTCTTTTTCTCTTTCTCTTTTTCTCTTTTTCTCTTTTTCTCTTTTTTTCTCTTTTTCTCCTTTTTTCTCTTTTTCTCTTTTTCTCTTTTTCTTCCTATTTTTCTTTTTCTCTTTTCTCTTTTTCTCCTTTTCTCTTTTTCTCTTTTTCTCTTTTCTCTTTTCTCTTTTTCATCTTTTTCTCTTTTCTCTTTTTTCTTTTTCCTTTTTCTCTTTTTCTCTTTTTCTCTTTTTCTCTTTTTCTCTTTTTCTCTTTTTCTCTTTTTCTCTCCCCTTTTTGATAAAATAGTTTTCCTCAATATGAATTGTTCTTGAAAGTCATCTAAACAATTGTATTAACTCCTACGCGATGTAAATGTTATGTTCTACATTTTTTATATTTAGTTAATTTTGATAAAATTGTTTATTATTGATTGCTATGTTGATAGATTTTAATGCCAAAGTAACATTATTTACATTGTTGCTATGGAAACGATTAAGATCAAAGTAAGTGAAATACATAAATTGAATTCTACAAAGAACATTAAAGGCTGCATATTAATGAAAGTCGGTTTTAGTTTTATTAAATTATTATTCTCTATAACCGTAACATATTTACAACTAGTAGTCCGACTCCCTTGACCGTGTTACAAATAAACCGTAACGTTTCACTACTCAGTTTCTCTCTGACACATTACTCGCGTAGCGTATAACAAATGATCGATTATAATTCATTAATAGAATCAACAATTGCGACAAATTAGTGGTATTTATGAAGATACATGACATTTTGTTGCATATAAGTAATATTTAATATTCAATTACACAAACCAGGAAAAATAAACGAAGTGAAAAGAATTGTGTGATTCTGATAAACCGGTAGAGCACGCAATCCTTATATTATTATTATTATTATTATTATTATTATTTATATATTTTATTATTTTATTATTTTATTATTATTAATTATTATTAGCAGCAGGCAGTAGTAGAGTAAGTAAGTTGTAGCTAATAATAATAATAATAATAATAATAATAATAATAATAATAATAATATGGTTTTTGGCTCTCCCTGCTGATGCTGATTTAATGTTGTAGGTAGGTAGTAAGCATTGCGTAGTTTTGGATCATATGAGTTCAATCATAGGTAGATTCCAGGAATTAAGACTTTAGTAGTTTATATATTTATTAACAACTAAACATTTTGCGTAGTATTTTACTTATCAAGTACAATATATAAATAACGGTTGACAATAGTTTAACACACAACAATAGAAAACATAGTTTAAAATATTGAAAACAAAGCAATACAAAAATATTAAAATCATGATGTATGAATTATTGAAACCACTAAGTTGGATGCCACCTTCAACGGTTTTAGGAACTTTTCTTCATGTAATATGTTATGCTCTGATGTAAACACCTAATTGTGTATAATTATATTAATAGTTTTGTATTCCTTAGATTTTGAAAAAATTGAGAAATTTGTTTAATGATTCTGATGTTGATAGGTTTTGATGCTCAAGTAACGTTGATTGCATTGATGATATAGAAACGAATGATGTTAAATTAAGTTTGAACTGAATGTTGCAAATATCATTAAAGGCAACATAGCCAGGTCGAATTCACCTGCTGTCTGGAGAAGAATTATAGCTGCCAACTACTCTGATCGGTAGTTATCCGTCCCTTGTCGATCAGCATTAGTCGAATACCTGAGCAGTGCCCTATTAAAAGACCCACGGATCGCCCGCGAACTTTCCTTCTTCTTCCTTGTCCTACCCTCTCCCCTTACACATACTTACATGCACTACTTTACCGCGCCCGAACAAAACTAATCAAACAAAAACGAAAATATTAAGAGTTGTTGTTCTGGTCTACGAAGTTCGGGAAACGCGATGGCTCTGTTTATCACAAATTACCCAAATGGAACGGTAGGAACAGCGAGTAGCAGTAGTCATTTAGGAGCCCACCGATAGCAGATAGGAATATGGTCGGGGAAACTACTTCCCAGCAGAAACCTAAGATACGACTGGCGGAACGTCGGCCTCTCACCCGGACAACCAAAAAGTCATGAACTCGAGCCGCGGAAGCCCACGTATGCATGGAAAAATTCGAATTCTACCAATAAAATATTTTTTTTATTTTCTGAGGATCGTGAAAAATTCTTTCAGATATGAAAGTAACCACAGATTTTTCTTGGATGTGTACCAGAAATATTTTTTAACACGCCGTTCGCAAAACTCGATTTCTCGTGCTTGTTTTCTGTGTCCAAAACAGCTAATTTTTTCAAGTGTGCGACACATCGCGAAGCGTGTGCGAAACATCTGGGGAGATTTAAAAATGTCTTACGTCTTGACGACATCTTTGTTTATTACTTACCAACGATAATGTAACGCAACATACTGCAATCCATTTACTTTGGAACACATTTTTATTATTTGATATTTAATTTTTATTCCTTTACTTGACGCAGCGCGTTTCGCTCACGGGTGTTAGAAAATAGTACACGCAACATGGGCGAGAGGTGATTCCTCGCTACGATTGGACAATATACTCGACTCATGTGTGAATCATCTGTTTCGCACCCTTGTTACATAAATTACTATTTGATGTGAGTACGCCCACCGATCAGTTTGCAGTGAAATGTGTTAATTATTGTTCTGTCGTGTTCCTCTCCCCCTCTCTCCCTCTCTCTCTCCCTCTCTCGCTCGCTTATTCTCTCTCTTTCGCTTAGTATGTTTGTGAGAAGGGGTGTTTGCTTTCTGCAGATATTTAAAAAAAATGCAAATTGAATCCTGAAAATGTAATTCACAAACTAACTCTATTCATGTGCACGCCAACCAAACGAGTTTCCTCAGGCGCTCTTCAGCTTCCGTTTTAGGGTTCTGTGAGTTGGTTTTCAAATGAGTCTTTCACTAGGTAGGGAAATGAATATAATGAGCGTGAAAGTAATCCGTGTAAGAATAATCCGACAAAGTAATATTTATTTTAAATGAAGGTTTGCAGCATTTTTATTACCTATTAGTTGTATAAACACATTGATTTAATATAAAAAACGCTTTCCATTTTTAGGAATGAAAATAATAGCAAGTGCTACAGCTCCAGCACAAGATAGCCAACTTTTGTGAAATAATTCCACATCATTTCTAGTCGTTATTCACCGTACTCTCCCTACAAACAAGTTGGTAGAATTTAATGTCAAAACTGACGTGATTGATCAGAAGCATGAACTGTGCGATCCTAGCCGCCGGGCTTGGACCTCTGGGCTTTGCACAGCCAGCGAAGGGTCGAGGGCCGGGGAGGGGGAAGGGGCTGGACAACGGGGCGCGAAGTACAGCGTACAGGAAGCAGGGCGTGGCACAGCAAATTGGTGGCGAGCGAGTGAGTCCTGGGAGGTGAAACGCGAGGTGTGGGTGGCAGAGCACGGGGCAGGATTGAGCCTGGGCGCGAGGCATTGAGGAAGGAAAAAAGACCGGTGGCGCACAGCGGGGAGGCCGCGGGCGAGAAATATTGAGGGGTAGGATGGGGGAGGCTCGGGGCGCTCTGCGCGAGTAGAGGGACGCAGGGCATTGGTGCGAGGCAGTGGCGTGGCGTGGCGGGGAGTGGCGGGGCGGAGATTGCTGGAGCGTGGTGGCGCGTGGCTAGGCGGGGAAGGGCGTGGCGTGGCGGGGCGCGGTGTGGCGTGACGTTTGACGTATTGTGTGGCGTGGCGTGACTCGGATCGGTGGTGTGGAGAAACGGGCAGCGCTGGAAGTGCCGGCGGCTTCGCGTCCTGCACCATATCCGGAGCGGAGCGGTCCGAGCGGTGCGGGAGAAGGCTGACGAGCGGGGCGTGTTGGGGAGTCAATATTTGCTTTGGAAATGCGCACCGGGGGAACAGCGTGACGCCGATAAGCGAAATGGCGGCTGCATGATGCCGCGCTCTGGGCCTTGTCTCTCGCTCTCTCATGTTTCGTCTCTCTCTTCTGTCACCCGCCACCTTACGCTCCATTGGTAGCACGATCTCACTCTAGAAAATGCGGAAATGCCTTGCCTAACAACTTTCCCACCTGTTATCAAGGAACAAAACCTATGAATTACGATTATCGGTCTTTATCATTACATGCCTTGATGAATCCACTGTTGTACTGACTTTGTCTGCCAACGTTTTTATGTGGTGGAGGTTTCGGGCTGTTCTCCCCCAGGCTGACCCGGCATGGATTGGGGAGACGGGGTGAAAGGGACGGGGGAGGTTGCGCGCAATCAGGGACCCGTTGCATTGAGTATTGATCAGTATTTGCCAGCTGTTGATCAGGCAAAACTCAGAAACCATACTTTTTGCAGCAACTGCCAATCGGTCTAACATTCCAAAGCTGCATAACCATGTATACATACAAACATGTGTAGGATATATATGTACTAGCTTAACTCTAAGATTCCGAAAGCAATTTTAACAACACGTGATTCAAACATGAATTACAAACCGGGTAAAAAAATATAAGTGTATCTCAACCATTAGAGGACGAGATGGGTAGAAGGTGACGTAAAAGTTAAGTGCAATCCCAAATGCATTCAAAGATTCACAGGCGCCTGAAGCAACGAATGTGGTTACATGTTCATATCCAACCAACGAAACAGAGTTCGAAGGCCGAGTAAGACAGGCCAAGCGGGCAGATCAGAAGGGACGCTCTTACTTACATTGATAGTGATAAATACCTGAGTAAGCTAGTATTGATAGGTGAGACTACTGAGATAATTAGTCCCTTAAGTGTGGTGCGCGTTACATCCAAAGAGATCCTCGCCCGCTAGAATGTGCGTGCTGTGTGATCCGGCCCGTGCCATTGTAATATATTGTTTTTATATTTTTAAACCATGATCTGTGTTTATTTATTATAGTCAATGTCAAAGATTCTATCAAAATATCTATAAAGTATCTCGTTAGAGATGATCCCAGTTCATATTCCAACACCTGTTAGGCCAATTTTGTTAGCATTGAAAGCAGGAGCTGTCAATAATTTGCCAGTGCTTTAAGATGTTTATCTATGCTACATATTACGTCGTGTATACGTATCTATACAAGAATGTAAAAATAGAATTAACATTCACAAGCTTTTGTCGGGAAAAGGTGAAATGTTTGTTTCTTCCTTGTATTAATTACTAAGACATTTATTTCTGACGAAGTACAAATACACATATGAGTTTCGGGCAAATTTGGAAAGGATATTTTGCTTTAAGAAATGGAATTTATGAAATATAATAAATCCAAAAATCTAAAAGGTCGAAATTTGTATTAAAATAGGTTTACAGGAGGAAATTAATAAATCAATTTGCAAAATACTATTTTAGACTCTAAAATTAGAATTCTCATTACATTCAACAGAATTGAAATGCTTGAATTAATATGCGTTAATAGCTAGAAACAAGAAAAAAGACGTAAAGGGATAATGTATGTATTTCTCGATCAAAATCATTGGAATGATAAGAGCAAAAACAAATGTAATTCTAATTTTCAAATATAAACACGCATTTAATTGAACAACCAATTTGTATTTAATTAGCTTCTTTAACCAAACTAAACAATTTCTCTCATTGCCATTGCCGAATCAAGACTAAATACATGCTTGAAATGTTTTTTTGCTTTGAATGCTAAGAGATCAGAAAGAGTAAGAGAGAAGGACAAAGTCTAGGACAAAGCGGAGGTAGATGGGCGAACGACGCGAGAGAGAATGGTAGGGAGATAGATAGCAGTTGGAACGGCGGGCGGGAGTGAAATCCGATTTAATGGACAAAGCTGCCCGAGGAAGGCGAGACGCAGCCGGCACAGCAGCTCGGCTTCGGAGCGCCTAAGGCAGGTCGTTATCGAAGGACGCACTCCAGACCCGGCTTAGGCCGGCTGCCGCCCACCGCTTACACGCAGAGCGGGCATCTCGGGATGCTGAGAATGGACCCTGCGCCACGCCAGCCAGCGCTACCGCCTGCAGTACGACAGGCTGCCAATGGCAAGTGGTCTGAGATCAAAATCTTCGAGATTAATGGTCTCTAGGGTAATTAACGCTAGCTGTTGAGAACAGCGAATGATATTTTCAAAGATGAATGAGATAAATCTTTGACCGAGACAAATATCAGCCAACCCTTCTAAAACACACATTTCAATCTAGAATTCTCTAAGAATAATATGAAAGGATACAGACGAAAATGGATTTTCCCTCTCAATAGATCGAGACGCGTCGAAGAGCCTCTTATTTCCCCCAAATGATGGTCACAAAGGGGTCTACTCTTGAGTAACGAACGGACATACTGACGCATCAGATTAACTGTTTTCTTTAAGCATATTATGAAATCATTTATTGATCATAAGTAAATAAACAAACAAATGCATTTAATGAGCGATAATTTTAAACATTAAAATGTGTATTTAATAACAGAACGATAATTGTTTTTATTTTCAACACGTTTCATTTTATTTTCTTAAAATGAGACCTCACTTAAATACACGTAATTCATGAAATAATGTTGATCGTGAATCAAATAGTTTGATTCACGATAATTGCCGCTCAATTGTTAATGCGTTCATATAAAAGGAAAAACTTAATAGGGGATGTCGGTAATAAATTCACATTGAAATAAAGCTCGAAATGTATTGCGCGATAAAAACTTCATGTTGAGTTACACACAAACATGTCAAAGGTTTAACGAAAATTCGGAGAACTGCCGCTGGAAAGAGCTCTGGTAGAAAATGATATTGCTGCTGGGGAATTCCCTCTAAATGACAGGCGGCTGTGCGACCGTACCTCTGTGTCCCCTTTATCGGGCACCCACATGCATGTCGATTGGTGGGCGGCAGATAGTCATGCTTTACGACGTGTGATTAGCCGTAGTGTCGCTGTTGCCACAGCCAGTCCCGATCGATCCATGTGGAGTTTGTGGTGCACAAAGCGGGTTTGCAGAAGGTTTTCTCGCGATTCTCTCGTTCCTCTTCTTCTGAATCCAGCATTTCTCATTCCAAATCGTTCATTCCAAATATCCGTTTTCACCGAAACATCAATTTAATTATGCCTCACAAAATCAGGCATTGGAATCAAAATATAGATTAATTGAGTTGGGTGGCTCTAACTCAGGTGGCCGAGAGCGTAAAAGTTATTACTCGAAATGTCCACCTCTAGTAACAGGAGTTCACGTACGGTACCACCTTTGAATATCTTCGAATCTTGAACATCGTTGTCAAACACTAGAAAGACTAGAATTTCTGTTAATCAACTAACAAGGTATCGTAACCGGATTCTGAGGACCTGCTTACCAAGCATACAATTTGTTAAACTGGAAAGACTAGAAAGACTATGAAATCAATTGCTATGATACACTTATTTAAGAAACATTAATTGATACTTTATCACACTCAGAGTGTATTTAACTACAAACACTGCAGGTTTAGCTTTTAGATTATTTGCCAAGAAAATACAAAATGAGACGTTTCAAATAAGTTTCATTATATACGAAGGATAAGTCAACAATACCAAATGCAAGGGAATGTTCTTTCAATGCATTTTTGTATCATACACACAGTTCACATGTATATTACTATTAGCATTTAAGACTAAATTTCAATTAAAATTGTAAAACTTAAAAATTAATTATCAAAATATGCATATAATGATAGATGTTTTTACATGTCTGCGCTTTCTTCGTATGATGATACATTGTAATCGTGCTCCGGAAAACGGCGAATTTGGACATAAAAACTCATATTGCTAGACAGTAGTAACGTAAAAGTTGATAAATCTTGTTCCTATATTTAGTAAATTACTTCATCTAACATGTTGTGTAGTCAGAATCCGTTTCCTGGGTCCTTCGGTATGAAGGCAAAAACTTCCGCCCGTCAATGCTAACGCCTGAACCGCACAGCCTATTTTCTCCAAAATTTATATTTCCCAATCGATTTAAATAAACTCAAGGTCCTCGGTTTTTATTGGATATTTTCATTTTGGAAGGTTTTTTACGTAATGCCTCAACATTTTCAAAATGTTCTCAAAAATCAAAACGCTTTACCAAACATTATTTCTCCAAAGAAGGGATTACTGATATGCCATGTTTGCCAATGTTTTAATCGCACTAGATTTCATCAAATTCATTGGACGCTGCCTCTACCCAAAACAGAACAGATACCATAGAAAGAATACGAAGTAAAGTAGAAAACATCGTGAGGCATCTGAAAGCGAAATAATCAGAACATTTTGTTCCTAATTCTCATGTTGCCTTGATGAAAGCACTATTTAATTCAAAGGCCATGTTGCATGTAGAATGTAAAATCCGCAAAAACGTGTAAAATGGGGAATACGAGTGTTCGTACTTTCTGATTGTATTACTGGCTATGTGACCTGCTTCGAAGCGTATTGCGGTCAGGCTAGAACTTTGAATCTCTAGAGGCAAGATTTACCATTCGCCTCAATAATTGTACTTTATCTTTGTAAATAAGTATTACAGTCTGTGAATTGTGGGGTTTCCATATATTGACAGGCCGCTATTATACAAGATGCATTTTAGCCACGAAACTACTGCAAATAAAGTGTGATCTCACGGGAACACTCAACGGAAACAGATTAGGCATTCTCGACGACATAAAGAAAACGAAAACGAAAGTTCAGAAACTCCACGTTACTGTTTGTACGAAGAATGGTGGCATGGTGTTGTCGTATAAAGAAATGAGAAAAGATTTGATGGTGTTAACATGTCATGATGCCAGCACCTATGCAATGACTACACGAAAAACTGAGTGCTGTCCATTACATTTCGAGCTACAGTTTTATGCGTAAATCCACAAAATGGTGATGCAAAATGTTGTTTTTTTCTGATTGATAAAAGTATCAATAGTTCAAAGTTTTTGATTATCAATTAAATAAAATGCAAAAATAATGATTGACAATTAACGCATCCCCAATTTCGTAAAGCATTTGAGACTGATTTGGTGCGAGGTGTTCGAAGTCATAAGAGCGCCAGTACGGGGAAACAATCCAATCTTGATAAAAAGAAATTAAATGGAAAACAACCTGATATAGATCAACAAGAAAACAGAGGAGGCAAAGATTGCTTCGTTTGTAGCGACAGTACTACTCAGGGAGGAAGAAAAAAGTGTTTTGTAAGACATGTCCAAGAAAACCGGGTCAATAAATTGTTTTAAAAAGTATCATTCACTCCAAATTACAAACTTTGACTTCTTACTTAGGTATTATGAATTGGGGAACTAAGTTGAAATGTATATTTTTTTTAATAACAACAATATTTTGTTTGGAACCTGAGTACAGGTACTTATGCCGCGGTGCACCGGACCGATGCAAACAGGTACCAGGGGATTTAAAGGGTCTCCAACGCGGAAACAGCTGCGTCACGTCACGCGAGACTAAGGACTGCAAAGGCTTAAATTCTTTTTTCTCAAAACCCGATTTTAACATTTTTCTTTAAATCCTTTCCTTCTATGTATTAAAGGACAGTAAAAGACTGGTTCTATCTCGTTTCTAGCGAAATCTGTATTTTTCAAAAATTGCAAAATTTTAACATTTAGAAATTAGAAAATTGAAGACAGAGATCGGGAGTGACACTGTGTGACCAAAAGTATCTAGACACATGGTTGAAAATGACTTCCGAGTTCATGGCGCACTCCATGGGTGTTCCTAGAATTCAAAAGGGCGTTGGCCCACCCTTAGCCTTGATGAGAGCTTCTATTCTTGCAGGCATACTTCCAAACAAGTGCTGGAAGGTTTCTTGGGGAATGGCAGCGCATTCTTCACGGAGTGCTGCACTGAGGTATCGTTGTAGCTCAGTGAGCCCAGCACGAAGTCAGCGTTCCAAAACATCCCAAAGGTGTTCGAAAGGATTCAAGTCAGGATTCTGCGCAGGCCAGCTCATTACAGGGATGTTATTGTCGTGTAACCACTCCGCCAGAGACCGAGCAGTATGAAGGTGTTTAATACATCAAAGTAGGTAAATGCCGTGATAGTGCCACATAAAACAACAAGGGGAGCAAGCCCCCTCCATGTAAAACAAGAACACACCGTAACACCATTTTGACGTGTCTGGATACTTTTGATCATATAGTATAACTACGTACCCCTTTTCAACGGCAACTGCTTTAGTCATCTTCGAAATATCCAAGTTGACTTGAAGTGAGTCAAGAGAACACTGAAATTAATTAATACCTTCAAAGTTAATTATAATGGAATGGTTTAAAATTAATTTTACTATATGTCAGACAATAATTACGAACAAAGATTTTCCTATTTTATATTTCATTAAAAAATGATATAAGTATTCTGATATGTTGGTGAAAAAATATAAGTATTTAAAAGAAAAAAAATGAATGTCGATTCTATTCGCCTGGATTTTCGCAGGTCGCTGTTTTTTGTTGTTGTTTTTCTTGCCGAAAATTGCCGCCATTCGACTTCCGCTGGTGAAGAACCGACAGTGTCTTATACGTTTACACCACATATTTTTAATGAAGATACATGAGAAATAATTATTTTTCCACCTCGCAAGTTATTCAAAGAACGTTGACTAACATGAAAAAAATTCTGTATCTAAAGCATCCGTATGATATATATTCCAAAATATGATATTCATGATGCGTTTCAAGCCGTCTCTCTTAGTAGGAGTTTTTTACGACCAGCGAACAAATGTCGATCATTTTAAATTAAATCCCGGGATTTGGCATAGCCAGGTGGTCTGGTTAACCGATGAAATAGGTCCGAATGGGCAGGGCACGTAACTGCAACCGCCAAACATGAATGCAAGATTTTAAAATCTGATATATAACTAAACGAAATTTGAAACCTAATATAGGTACACATTGTATTATAAATTGCACCCAATTCTCAAATTGAATTCGTAAAGTTTTAATCTGTAAAGAACATAGATCTAGAAACATCGCTGTTTGAATTCATTATGCGTCACAACAACAAAAACAACTCAATATGCTTACATATTGGTTTTACACTAATACCCTATTTTATATCCCATTTTTACGAATCAACATTTTACGAATTCTTTTGTAAAATATGTTTCCAAGTTGGGCAGTCTAATTAAGACTTTCAGCTGACTTCCAAATGCGTGTAAACATTAAGGAGACGTAGCAGTCGTTTTTTAAATCCTTCGTCGGTTCTGTGTAATAACAAGATAAAACTGGAACATTGCAAAAATATAATGTTCCTTCATCGAAAGAGATATCGTAAGTAATTAATCCGCTACCTATCACAGACAATAAATACAAATGAATTGTTATTCGTTCTATCTTCTTCACGGAACGTACTTGAGTTATTATATTATGTTGTCACTTTAAATGATTTATTACGAGTTGGATGGAAGAGTACATTCTGTAGCTCTTAATACTATTGTCATGGCGATCTTCATTTTTCATCAGCCTTTACAAAATATCAACGCTTATAGTTACATGAATCCATATAATGTATATGAAACAGTGCCTTGAGCAACCATTGCCTATTCCGCATTAACCTGCACTGCAGCTTCATATCTCCTAAGGTATCTCCTTTTAGTATGCTTTCAGAGCCCCAGACGCTCATATGTAGAAGTAATTGTGAGTGGGTCTTTTAAATAGTTAAATACTTGTTCATTGTACGCACATGCACTATTTATTTAAATAGAGAAATTACACGCAATCTGCTAATTCAAAGTGAATTATGAAAATAAAAAATAAATAAAATCATAGTACGTTTTCCAACTCCGGTTTATTTCTCCTGCTTCTACGGAGGTAAGTCGTGAGTGCAGTTTGCACCTTGCGATATATTAGGGGAAACAAAATGTTACCTTCTCAAAAACGTTCTCCCCACTATTGCCTCTCGCCTTTCCTACCATGACCTTTCATCGTTGCAAAGCAGTCAACCAGGCGATTTTTGAAGACCAGACGATTGTCGGAGTTCAATTGAATAGGGCGGAGATGGAAATCGCGAAGGGTGCTGGGGCGGGGAGCACGAAGTGGGAACTGAAGGGAAGCAAGCGACCCGCCTGAGTAAGTTGAACCGGCTGAGGTGAATCAGGGCATCACATATTGCCATGCAGTACCTCTGACCGGGAGATACTAGGTTTCGACTCCCAACGTGGCATGATTTTCGACACTAGCTACATTAGTTATGTTATAGGTCAAGTTCCGCCGCTGTTTGGAGGAGAATTTTAGCGGCCGGCTGCTCTGATCGGTAGTTTCCGTGGTCTCTCCTATCAACACCTGACGAATGCCGGAGCAATACCCTACCAAACGAGCCACGGACCGCGCGCGATTTTTTCTTCCCATTCCCTGTTACATCCTACCCTTTACTTGCACACACTTACATGCACAGGCACTTCACTACTATACTTGTTGGGAGACCAGTCGGGAGCTTAGAGCTTGTCGCGACCGAGGTGGTGAGCTGAGACGGAGGCGCTGAGCGGTGCTCACGACGGCGCCGGATGTTGCAATTTAGCGGGTGGTGATTACTGTTATTTCCCACGATAAGCACGCACTACACTTAGGACCTTAGTCCGGAAACACTAGTCAATATGAATAAGCTGTCTCTACTGGTGTGTAGAACGAATTTCTTTACTTTGTATTGGGAGTCACAATGACATGCTACAAACTTTACTGGAAACGTTCGTGCCTTAGGTCAGATTCGAACCCACAGTCCTGGTGTCCGTGAACTGGGGAGCCCCTGCCCCAAACCCTAGCGCCATCTGTGCCTCCATCTTGTATTATTATTGAGAGGTAGTACTTGTGTTTTGAGAACAACAATTATAATGTAATAAACCAACAATTATAAACCTATGTAATTGCCAACGGCTACATTTCTGGGAGATGTTCACAAAGAGCCTTACACAAAGAGTCTTACAATTCAAAAGCTCTGAATCCAAAATGTAGCCCATAGTTTAAGGCCAATAGTGTAATCTTCGTCGGTTCGTACAATGTAACCCTCCATTCAATATTCCAAACTCCCCACAGAGTCTTATGTACCAGCCTTCCAGTCAATTCCAGCCTTCATTATACGAATCTTCATAAGTTGTCGAAAAAATTTGCACCACAGAAACGAAATCAAAATGAATTTTACAGTAGTGCTATAAATAAAACGAATTCGCAAAATTTCACTATAAAACTCCTAGTATTTCTTCACCCCAAGAAATACGAAAAATACTGTAAAATTCAGCGACAGTACGATTCGCCGTAGCACTTCCTCTGATGACGTAGACGTGATGTTACAGCTTGTTGCCCAGGCCCTCTAATTCGTTGACCACGGCAGTAGTCGGAGGCTTTTACTAATTTTTCATTGCCCTAACAAGGGAAAAAGGCCTCTGAGGACCCCACGCGCTGCGCATGGTAGTTGAGAAGGTGGTAAAGAGCGGGTGCGCGGGGGGATTTTCCAGTTGCTCCTTCAACTCTTCCATTAATTTCGTAGCATGATCTATAATTCATAACTACTTCTCCGATGTGTCTACATTCTTGGATGTTGTATTAACAATTAAAGAAAGTGTGTACTCAAGGTTTTTAGATCGTGAGCAAGTAGTTTTGAGTGTCAAAGTGGTGGATTATCGGAATTAGTTCATTAGATTTGAGGGACTATATCTCGTGAGTGGAGGGTGCTATCCTAGATTTTAAACCTAAACTTATCCTAACCTACTACTATAACCAAACTACTATTTACATTTCACAAAACTTGTTTACATTACATACTCACTTTTGTACTTATAATCTAGACTCATATACTAACACTGAAGTTATTATAGTTTGACATTCAAACTTGCCCTGGCTCTTGAGAGTCACAGTTACAGTTACTCTTTTTCCACGTACACACGTAAACACACGGACAGATTCACCCGATGACTACCCGACGGGGGCACGCGGATTATTGTTCCATCACAGGCGCTATGCGTGGTGTCTCTGTGGCGGCCGTGCACTCCCGACAATCTGTAACTTCACGGCTGCGGCGCGGGGGCGACCGGTCATTGTATGTAGCTTCTCGCCGAAGAGAGTTTAGATTTAGATTTATTAATAATTCTGCAATTAAGTGTTAGAACTTGGTGGCAGAATACACTAACTTAACATTACAGAACTTAACTACTATACAAACTCTACAAACGTTACAAAATCACTTGAACATTTCACCGTGCAATCTTTCATAGAACTCCACTTCACCAAACTTCACCGCACTGCGATACACTTACACAACGTCACTGCACTTCACGCCACTGCAACTTTACGCCATTGCACTTCTTTAGACCAACATCAGTACCCTCGTACCACTCGCCAAAATCCCATATCACAACAGTTAGGTGTTCAATCGCCCGATAGTGCTGACGAAGGTCCATGTCCCCCTGGCGTACTACCTGATTCTAGTACAGTACAATCCATCCAGCATTCACGGCGGCGTCGCGAACGTGTTGTAGTACGCGGTTAAGACGCCGCATCCATGTAGCGGAATGAGAGCGGCATGCCGAGATGATGTGCGCTATGGTTTCTCTAGCGGGGACGTCCGAAGGGATGGCACTTGCACTTGTGGTAGCATATGTTGTTCTGACTATTAGGCTGTTTGTTTAGTTGCTGCACACTGTTCAAAATCGCAGCGTGTACAAATTGTACACCGGCAGACGCATATTAACTCCCGACCCGAGGAAATAGAATTTCTCCCCTGTCCCTCCAGATCCGAGGCAGATATGCCTTCCTGGCGAAATTCACTCAGATCCGCACCACCTTATGTAGTCCTCGTAGCCGACGCATGAGCTACCCCCGGGATTTGTCCATTATTAGGTCTTCTTTCAGGGGGTCGCCGTCCACGGACATGTTCAATTCGGCTCGCCAGTGTGCTCTGGTCGCCCCTTCTGGCATTCCGCTGGCACAGTACTTCTTCTGTGCCTTGCCGCATCCGCAGCTGCAAAGGGTTGCCGCTCCGAGGGGGGGGAGGCAGAGGTAGCGGCGACGTTCTCGGTGGGCTCCTCGAACCCGAAGGCTGCCGGCTCGCTTGAGGACGCGAGGACTGCGACGCTGGGGCGTCACCGCTCACGCCCAGGGGGCCCTCAGACGCAATTTCCGAAGCCGTGACAGCGGGCGGACGGCAATCAGTGGCGCCGTGTCGGGGTCGAGGTCCTCGTCTGGCACCACATCCTGCCACTGAGCCTCCACGTAGCCGTCCACCAAATAATCGCCTTCACCGTCGCCAGCCTCTTCAACCACTGCTTCGGAAGCACCCCTTTCCCTCTGATTGGGTTGGGGCAGGGGCCTTCATATAATAAAACTCTCCCATATAACAATATCTAGGTTAGCTTTCATTAACGAGCATGAACTACGTATGATCGTACTTTCCTCATTCTGGCCTGACTTCTACTTTTAGGTCCGGGAAGAGGGATCGTCTATGTCCATACGGAGTGCATTTAATAATTTAAACGATCTCCAGCAATACTTCAAGAAAGCGGCTGCCAGACCAAGACTTCATGTGACATCTAGCATCATTGAAAGGTAAAAATATATATTCAACTGCCACCCCGAAGGTATGGGGACAAGAATACTGGCGTTGGATACCCATGTTTGGGGGTTCAATCGCAATTTGTGCGGATGTATTTTCGAAGTGCGGAATGTACTCACCGTGCCAATTACCGCTTTAGGAGCCGGAAAAAGTATCCCTCTCTGGAACTATCCCCGATCTAACGAGGCACTTGCAGTCCTTCAATGCAAATTCGGCTACATTAAATACAAATTTATGTAACAATAAATTCAAGACTATTCAATACTTAAGTTTTAAAACAGTACGACTTAGTGAACAATTTGAGAACTCTCATTCTTATGGTCACTTATGTGATCGTGTTTTTAGGCAATTGTATACTTCTTCTGATTAGTAGTCCGGAATTCGGATTTCTTTTCAAATGAAAGTTCCAAGGAGCTTATTTCAAAATTTAATTTCGTATATTCGAGCTATACTGCACAAATGATTATTTCAGGGTAATTCTAGATTATGTTTATTGTTGGACAATCAATAAACCATAAAATTGCAAATTTCAAAGTTCATTATTTTTCTCATTTATTGTATCGCTTTGAATACTATACCATATGCAGCAAAGGAACGATTCACAGAATTGTTCTATGTTCTCGCAATATCTCACGGTATAATTTAATCCAAAAGTAATTTCTATTAATTTTAGAGGATATTTCGTTTCGTTGTGGAATGGTTTCACTCAATTTAAATGCATAATTTTGCTTATTTTACGTTTTTATTCCGTATTTTTGCATATTTATTACGTTTGAAGCATATTTTGTCATATTTTGATATTTTATACTGCATAAAAATCCATTCCCTACTTATGACAGTCGTCCGGCAGAAACACAGTCATCCAGGCATAAGGGTCCGCACACGTGGAACGCTGGTTTCAAGCGCTCGAGGGCCCGGCGACTACCGTTGTCAGTCACCAGCTCGACTGTACAGCGTTATCCACTCGCCAACGCCTCTGTCTCGCCAACCCCTCCCAGCTACCGGAACACCATTTGTAGTTCTGGCTGCATGCGCAATCGTCGTATCTTTACATCGTGTGTTGACAATATTCAAGGTGGATGTAAAATATTGGTACTGAGGTATTTGTGATGTTAAACGACGTATATGGAACAAAATTCAGGTGAACAAAAATATGGAAATATGCTGGAAGCACTTCATGCAGAAATAAAATATTGAATATTGCACAACCTCGATTGAATTTTTAAGTAATGCTACATTGGGAAAAAGGTTAAAAATGAATCAAATCTAATAACTAACTTACTAAAATTATAAACTAAACGACTATGCTTTTTCAGAAACTTTCACATATTCTTCAGAGTGTACACAATTGAATTATTACCTATGTGTGAATGATATTTGCGTTTTGTGAAATCAATTTAGTAGCGTTGTGGTACAGTCGACTATACCGCATGCGATAGCACGCATGCGATGCACATGGACCAGTAGTTCTAGGAAATGCGCTTGCTCTCGATACGGTCGCTATCGACGTGTTACGAGTCCGCCCTAGCAGAAGGAGCAGAACTGGTTATCCCATGCCACGACCACATTTGCAAATCTTTGCTCTGCGTTGTTCACTAGCAAATTATGATGGTAGACATTTGTGAATTTATGTCCCCTTCACTCAACAGAATTTTTAATTTTGTATGTCTTATTGCTTTTAGAAATTACGTCTTCTAACCAACCAATAATATTTCAGAGGAATTGAATTTACAAAAAACACTTATATGCTAATTAACCTTTAAACATATTGGGAAACATTGTACTTCGTTGTTCTTACGATGGGCAATGGTTAGAATTACAGTTTCAGGAATTACAAATAAAAAATTCCTGGAATCCAGAGATTCTAATCCAGTGTAATTTATGTTAAAGCTAAAACGGGCAAAAGCTACATATTTTGAAATAAACGTCTTTTTTAATAAACGAATAATTTGAATTTGAAAAGGTAAGACCCTGGTCAGCATGTTTTACCATGAAGATTACCGACATTTCAAAGGGCAGTCCTCCATGTAACGAGTCACTCCCTCAGTAGGCTCCTACCGCTTTAAAATGGCGATGTGAAGGGTGGGCATTTCTCCTTCACTAAAAACAAATTTCTAACGCCCATCTAAGAGGTTAATTTAAATCTACAAAGAAAGATTAAATACGTGTAGAATATGCATCCTGAACTGCGTCACCTTCGCGCAAATAACGTAATCAAAGAAAGCTTACAATCGTGGTTATGGTCACCCATTCGACTCTCATAAACAAATAGGCAGACAAGGTGGACCAAGAAATTGTTGACTAACCACTAATTTGCCACTGAGTACTTAATCATCTGAAAAGAAAGTAGAGAATTCTATCCTCTGCCCTCCGCCATCCCCAGACTTGGCACTGCTTTCTGATTCCTTAGCACTACATTTGGAGCACCAGATCATCTGGATCATCAAATTGCTACTTAACGAGAGTCAACCTAAGTAGATGACGTAGTTCGTAACCGGTGTACACAAATTCTTCCTGCCCATACTATAACTGTTTGCAACCCAAATTCCTTTTATGTGCGCGGAAAAGCGTCCGAATGCGTTTCGCGCGCGCGATGTGCGGTGTAAATTGTTGCGTCCGTTCCCGCTCGTCGAACGTGAGCCACTGAGTTTGAGTGTGCCATTCAGCGTAAATTTTATTTTCTGGTTCTGATGAAGGTACTTCGTAAGAAGAGAAAGTTATGAAATCGTACGCCGGAAAACGGCGAATTTTAGGCAGAAGAACTTATTGCGCCCTGGTGACTAAGAAGTGGATAAATCATATTTCTGAATATAGAACAAATGCTCTTAACACGTGGTGTAACCAGAATTCAAGTGTTTGATACCGAAAAATCGATTGACTGCTAAACTGCTAAACCGTTCAGCTGGTTTTTCTTCAGAATTGATATTCCTTGAGCGATCTGAATCAGCTCAAGGATTTTTGAATTTCCAGCGGATATATTGATTTTTGAAGGTACTTTACATAAAGCTTCAAAATGATTTTTCAACATTTTTTCAAAAATGGCACCAAATTTTGTGATCAAGCTTTGTTTGCAGGTAGCGTAAAGGACACTTAGATAATGGTATAGGTCTCGTATTTGCAAATGGCGCAAACTAAAGAAAATGTTTTAAT
This sequence comes from Gryllus bimaculatus, assembly GCA_017312745.1. Taxonomy (NCBI): domain Eukaryota; kingdom Metazoa; phylum Arthropoda; class Insecta; order Orthoptera; family Gryllidae; genus Gryllus; species Gryllus bimaculatus. The sequence goes on from BOPP01000013.1 coordinate 1,101,647, forward strand.
AAATTAACATTTTTTCTCAAAATCTGCCTCCAAGTGGTTTCTTTAAATTGTTAACGAATAGGAGAAGAAATGTTTAAAAGAATGCTGCGGGTTTCATTTTCGTTGCACTCTCCAAATATTCGAAACTTGCAAACTTAGAAATAATTCTGCGAAGAATGTGCTTTGCAGCATCACTAGTTTGGAAATGAGACTGTATCTCGACATGCGCGTCTCTTAAGAGGGTTTCTCACGATGCGTGACTGTTTGGAAGACCCGTGTGGACGGAAGGCATCAAAGCACGCATGGCCTCAAAATATAGGAGCGGAACAAGTCAGATGACAAACTCCTAAGTGCATCCCAAATGCCCCAAGTGCTTCTTTTATTGATCTCGAACTAACTCAAGGAAAATGTATTAATTTTTTCTACCTTTCACCCGTTTTGGACCAGTGTTAAAGGTAGTAGAGACAAGCCGAGGGAAGGAGGATGCTGGCTGATTTAGATTTACCGCACCGGGCGGCAAACGAGCGACAGGTTATGAATTTGAAAATTAATGGCTTTGACCTCGCAATATATTCAGCGAAACAGTCGAGTGAATGACGATATTTTCGTGTCCGCTACTTTCTTGTTACTGCTAATGTACGTTAACAAGCATGTGCCGATTCACGAATACGAATAATTATATAATATTTGTGACATCATTAAACTTTCCTTAAACGTGTTCCTAGTTTAAAGTCTTATATGAAAGGAAATTGGTACATTATCTTTTTCACATCATAGACTGATTACAAGAATGTATGCATAGACGTCAAATTATAAAATGACTAGAATTACTTAACTGAACCATGGATAACTTTCCTTTTCTCAAATAATTATTTAGTTAATTTATTTTTCACAAGCACTAAATGTTGCTTACATACTAAACGTTGAATACCTAAAAACTAAACCATTAGCAATTGATTAGCTGATAAAATAAGTATAGTGATTACAGTAAATAAAAAATCCCTAGAAATGCTGAAGTCTTCGTAAACTACTTCCAACTTGTTTCCTTTTTGATTTGATAGTTGATTGTTTGTTTTGTATTTATTGAAAATTCCTTTAAAAAAAGCATTATCCGAGCTTTTATTTATTACTATCATCTCTTAGATATATTAATTGGATTGTTGGTGAAGTAGATACCTTTTTTATTTTGATAAATAAATAGAGATATTGTCAGGTATCAATATTTTAATTCCACTAATGATCATTTCGATCGCGTAGCGATCATCCTCAGAGCTAAAAACAATACAAATATACAATGTGAAATATTAACAGGTTGGTTATTGTATACAAGATGCGTAAGCAAACTGGATCGTACATACCTTGCAGCTTCTGGGCCGAAAACAAAGTTCTGCGAATTTTTGAGCGTGTGTCTTGTTTAAGAGCACAGCCGGTCGGCAGCGGGAGGGGGCGTGAAGAGGGGTGGGGTGCGGGTGACGGGTCGTAAAATGTGGGGGTGCTGGTGGATGCTTGAGAGACGGTCGGGCGAGCGAAGGTTAGTGGGGTGGGGAGGGCTGGGGGTGGGTTAGGGGTGTACACTTTGTGCTAATTTTAGCAGAGGTGAAGAGAGTTCAGGGATCAGAGTTCAGTTCTTAGATATATCTCACTTACCTCGCTTTTTCGGTAAATGAAATTTAAAACATGCAATCCCAATGGCAAATGAACACACACACTAAAAATAAGTAAAATGCACACATCAGTTGTATAGTTACACTCTTCTAACACATGTGAAAAAGTTGCAACCTGATTCTTAATTCATTTAATAGTAGTTATGTAATTATTTTGTAATGTTAAGCTTTATTGCATGAGTACATGTTTTGAAAACGAGCGACGTTAGGAGCGGGTTTTCAAATGTGTACGAATTCAATAAAGCAACGCTATAAATGAGCCGATCCGGTGGCCGAGATCGTTAGGGCAGTAGTGCCGTAGCGATCTCGGGCCGAAGGATCGCGGGTTCGAATTCCACTTTGAGCATGGTTGAATTGTGTTCGTCCATTCACCCCCTATCTTCCTCACAGTTAACACACCGTTACGCGCAATAGTGGTCGCTAATGACCTAGTAGTTGAAGCGGCCTTAAATAACAAAACAAATTAAAAATTATTATATTTTGCGAAACAACGTGCTTTTGACATCTCAAGTATTTAACATCTGTGCGAGTAAACGGTGGAGGGCTGTTCCATTTACCGTGACCAATGTATCACCCGAGGATTATCTCGCTGCAATTGGCTGAACATGTGATGACGCAATCATTAATGCTTGTTTCTCATGATTTGTGGTGTAAAATGCCTGATTATGAAAGATTCCTGGCAACAGAAAAACACATATAATGCTGATATGCAAAAACAGAAATGCAATGCTTTCATTTCAATTTTCACCGTTGTGCACTGACGCATTTTGTTGTTTCTGTTGGATTCTATTAGCAATAAAGGCATTATTTGTAATTTTTTATCGTGTTTGCCATACGCTAACACAAGAATGATGTTCGACTTCGAAAGTTCTGAAGTAGTATATACTCGTAAATCTATACTGTATAACTTCGTTGCGTGCGATTGTATATTATGCCACTAGTTTATAAATTTACTTTTTTGCACGAATAAGAATTGCCGCATGAACGACGGAGTGAATGTGGCTATCCTTATTCCTGCCAAAAAGTAAATTTATAAACGTATTTGCATGCGCTATTTTCTGTATAACATCATTATAAAATTATTACAATAGTAAAATTTTTACTGAACCTGGAAGTTGAATGGTATGTTCCGTACATAATGTAGGCTAAGGGCGACTGGTTGGCCGGGGTGTTTATTGTTAGTTTTGAAATGGATTTACCAAAGACATTAATTAATGAAGTTGCTAAAGCAGAATTGTCGCAAATACCTAGGAAATCAGATAAAAATTATGAAAAATAATATGATAAATTTGAAACTGGGATGGAAGACAAAAGTACGAATAGCGTTCAACTACGCGATTTTCATTTACGAATGTTGCGAATTGCACATTTCATTTTCATTATTAATCAGTGTTTTTAAGTAATGATTAGTTAAATTTTTGTTTCGTATTTTTTCTTTTGCTGATTTGTAATTCTTGTTTTCTGTGTTACGAGTAAATATAAATGTACTCTTGGCAAATTTTTGATGACGTATGTTATTTTATTGAACTACTTTGAGAATCCTGTAGTTTCTTTATGATTTTCGATGCTATAAGAGAGTGTGTATAATATTGGTATACAAAAATATCGTATTCGAATCTTTCGAGACTTTAACGAAAGAAATATAATTTTCAAAAAAGCATTTATTTGTATCTTGACAACTGTCAGGGCGAAACATTGACGTTTTGGGGCAAGAGGGAAGAAATAAATTAAATTCAAAGAAACGCATTCAAACTACTTATACTCGTATTATCACAAGTAATGTATACTTAGCCCGAAGCGTCTCGAAGATGAAAGACTATTCAATAAACAAGATATATTTTGAAATATATTTATGACTAGATGGAAAAATAAATTAAATACAAAGAAAAAGGTTCAAACTACTTATCTCGAGTATACTTAGTCCGCAGCGGCTTGTGGATTTAGCAACAATTCTTGAAGCATTGGTGGAATTTAGAATTATTCATTTGCGAATAAGTACCCTAGTAAACAGGCCAGGATCGCGCGCGATCACGTCTTTGTCTTCCTTGTCCTTTCCGCACCCCCTACCCTACACACACACCTACACTCACTGGCCCTACATTACCATACTTGACTCAACAAGTTGGGAGCGGCTGGGGTGGTCCCAAGCCTGTGAGAAATCCATGGTTGGGGAAAATTACTCTAAGCCGACGTAGGTCGGTGACAGATTACACCAACCAGCGAGGATTACTGCCCGTCTCATGATAAGTATGCACTACGCTTACGGGACTCATGACATTACCAGTTAACGCGCCCTGAATCACCAGTCATTGATAAGTGACCACCTATCTATGTTGTCTATCAACGTTCATTTTTTACCGGAGGCATTGGTTGCTGCTTATTTAAAGTCTTCCTGTAATTAATTAATGACTGAACAGACATTGTAGTACAAAATTATTTAGTATTTTCTTATTGAGAACCCTAGTTTTGCACTCACAGTCGTAAAACTTGACACCACCCCCCCCTCGCTCTTCAATCTGACAAGTGGTTTGGCGGAAGAGATCGCTCTATGGCCTTATCTTCGCCAATAGTTATTATTATTATTATTATTATTATTATTATTATTATTATTATTATTATTATCATCATCATCATTATTTCTTCAAGTCTCTCGCTTACTGAGGTGCCTATAGAAGACACCGGGACCTTTATAGATCCAAACTTTCTGCTTCGCTTGCGAACTCGGGCTAGAAACTTCCTAACGATGCGTACAGTACTCAAGAGAACAGCCTTTTGCATTGTTTGAATGTACCAGTTCTTGGGCCAAGACTTGCAGACGATGAAATTAGTTCTTCGGAGATCAGTCCATTTGCAGAGACGACCACAGGGACTACTTCAACAGATATAATCGCCACATGTCGGTCAGTTCAATAGCCAGGGCCTGATATTTTCGCCTCTTCTGGGCAACTGACGCAACTATATTTCGGTCTAAAGGGATAGCTATGTCAACTATAATCCCTTTCCATGATGCCTTGTCATTCCATATTATGTCAGGTCTGTTGGCGTCGACCCTCCGATCAGTGGTGGCTGCTACATTCCAAAAGAGCTTCCACCGTTTCAACTGCAAAACTGAATCCGGCTTGAACTTGAAGTATGGTACCGCTATCTGTATCATCTCCGACTTTGCAGCCAGGGCCTGATGGACAACTGCAGCAATGTTGTTGTGCCGAGTCAGGAATTCTGTTTGCGCCAAAGCAGCTCTTCTGCTAACCGGTAAGCCACATCATCATGGGTCTTGGGGACGCTACATATATTAATTACTCCAATATTCCTCCATCTCGGAGCTTTTAAGAACCGTTTCAGGCAACTTCCTTTGACCACTGTGTTGCCTGAAAAATTTCTTCTTGTCGCAATAATATAAATCATTCTGTTGTATTCGTTTCATTGATTTATTATATCGTCTTATACGGCACCCAAGGGCAGCAACACGCTGATTCAGGTACTCAAGTCTGTCTTGGAGCCTCTCCTCGAAATTCGTCTGGGTTCTTCGAATTCTCATCTTTCATCCAATCACCTTCACTGCATTGGAGACCTTTTTTTAGTTGCATTCTCAGGAGCTTTCAAGAAGGCTGTCAGAGTGCCTATGTCCCGCCGGAAGCTTTCAATTTTGCGTTCAATACGGGTCAACCACGGGGGCTTTGTAGACTTAGCGGACTGTCCTGTGTCTTTCTATGTTTTTAATTTATCCTTTACAGGTTTACCAAGTCCTTGTACAGCAGCAAGGGCTGCACAAGACACATAGCTTACCACTTCCTCAAGCGATGTCGATTGTTTTACATCCACCTTCAGCAAGTAATTGACAGCTTCCATCGCCTCATTTGTACGTGTTCCATATCCCACTCGTGAGATCCATGGTTTAGAGGATAATGGTCTAGAGGATAGTATGTATTCATGGCTTCATAATGCGCTGTCCAAGACAACTGCTCAGGCACTGGGAGGCAGGATTCATCAGAATTCGTCTTATCAGACCATTCCTGATTAGCTTGTGAGTCTTCATTATTTCTACCTTCATCAGTCTCATTCCTATTCTCAATGCCCAAGGATGCTCTTACATTCTCCCTAATGGTATTATTCTCTGCAGCTGAGAGAAAGTTTCTTACAATGATGGTGCGCTGCTGGTCGCACACTCTCTGCTCGGATACCGGTATGTTCGGATGCAGCTTTAACCATTCTTCGTGAAATCGGGCCCTGTATCCTTCCATGTCCGCTTCAAGTCTGGTAGCCAAAAAGTACGCATGCATAATGGAGATATTTTACTCCTTAGTCCATTTCATGCGCTGGCGTTTTCTCGGTCGGGGTGATCTGTTGTCTAACCCAAGCTGCGACCTCCAGTATTTGTTTGTATTGTGGTCGCCGTAAGTGGTGCAGCGCCACACCTTCCCGGATAGGCTTCCCGGATGGTATGAGAAGGCTCCACAGCTCTCCACTGGCACAGGTAGCACATTTCTCACTGCAAGCCCAGTGCCAGAACTCGCGGCGCCGCCTTGCAAGTGCGCGTCGCATGCGTCACAAATCCTTTGACTTCTTCTCATAACTGCTTCTTCACCGGCGGACTGGGTAAGAGTCGACAGTGGAAGCATGGAATCACCTCTCGCCTCTGAGCCAGAGCCCCATCTACGCACCATCACCCAACCTCTAAGGTCGTAGCTCAGGCACACACAGCGAAAATACAGGAATGTCTATTTCGGATGCTGAACCATCGCCCAGTTGCCAGTTGGTTCGCCGATCCCTTTCCAGGAAGTCAGGGCACAGCTTCCCACAGGTTGCCATTGCCCTGACAGCCGACACGTAATAGTGCCTTTGCCCGTCTGCCATGTGCCGTAGCTGTTCTTTCAGTCCACGTAGGGTTGGTCTTCAGGGAACGTAAAAGGGGGTGAAATGGATTGGGAATATTTTGAAAATAATTGGGAAAACAGGTAAGGGACAGTTAAGGTAAAATTTTGCCACTGGAATAGAGGGAAAAGCGAAAAAAGGAATGGAGAACGAAAGATGGATCAATTTTAGATGAAGGGGCAGCAGACAGCTGATAGTATTAGTTGCTTTTTACGACAGAGGAAGATCCCGTGGCGCTATTCTACAAAAACACCCGGACACCACAAATGGTTTTATTATTATTATTATTATTACTATTATTATTATTATTATTATTATTATTATTAAAATTATTACTATTATTATAACTATTATTATTACTATTACTATTATTATTACAATTATTATTGTTATAATATGAAACGAGTGATTGTAATGTTTTGACCTGATCATACTACTGTTGCACAAAACGAGGTTAAAACCGCAAAGATGTCTGATTCCGTCCAGTGAGTCGCAGCGGTCTCTCGCGTTCGGAATGCGTCTCCACCCGCCGCGCCGCGCGCCGATCGCCACGATCGCTCCGTCAAATCCGCGCCCACGTCGCCGCCCGCCCCGTCTGTCACGCGAAGGACAAATTACCGCGTGGGTAACGCGCATTGATTAATGAGCCCCTTTGATGTGCCGCGACGGCGATGGCGGGCGGCGGCCTGTCGTCCAGGAGAGCAATCCTTGTCGTCGGGCCGCATAATCGCATCCCCAAGCGCATAATTACTCTTTCCTCGCGCCGCCGCACCCCCCTCCCCACACCCCAGCCAGCCCGCCGCTGCTTTCACACCGCGCTGCAATGGAGCGCCGAATTAACGGTTGACGGAGAGGCATCTGCTCAGGTGGACACTGGATGCGGATGGCGGAATACAGAATGTGCGAGGGGCACAAGTAGTGACGTGATGGGAGAGATTTACGGAATGGCGTATGAAAGGAAATGGAGGGGTTGTGTGGAACATGAGAATCTAGTGAGGAGTGATACGAGAAGATGATATTGTCGATGCACTGGGAAAGTTATGTCTCAAAAATCGTCATTTTTGGTCAAGTGAAGGACTAAGATTTATAAGTATTTTTGGGGTTGTAAATATATCATAAAAGTAATTAAAAGGTCTCCGGTATGCTATATAGTAATCTGATAACTTGCGTGTGTCCACCCATTCGTCACTTACCATTAATGGTTAACCATTAAACGCAAATTGGTGTTATTCGACGCGTTTTGGTCCATTGATAGAAACTGACCATTTTTTCTGAATACTTCGAGAATATTCTAAGAAACTTTACGAAATAACTTGCTTTGTCAGTGTTTTAAGTACCTAAAACAGTGGGAATTTACCAACGGCGAGGATGAATTACTCATTCAATATTACCCTCGAAGAGAATCGATTGGCCCTATTTTTAGATAGATATTTCTGGAATATTCTGCAAGAATTACATAAAAACATGTAGGGAACTTCAAAAACTCTACACTGGTGATTTTCTATGGATTATGTCTTTTTAAGCAACTAGCATAAATTCTAAGGACATGACTCATACAAGATACGGTAGGTAAATCTAATTAAACATACAATTCTACCAATACGTTTTCATGTAACTCTCCGAACCTGACGATGGACAAGCAAGTCAACTGTCAATTTCTTTTTATTATGAACTTTTAAGGCACAGATAAAACTTCTCAAGATAAAAGTTGCCACCGGAGGCGCTACTCGCTTTTGTCGAGTAAAACAATGTACGACCGTGAAATAAACTCTCCTCTCAGAATTAAATCGTCGCCCCGCAAAATCACATTTTTTCTTATTTTGCTTGTGCATGGTCAATACATGGGGTTTCTAAGAGAACAATGCAATGCTGCAAGTGAAGGAGGAAAGAAAACGGCACACAAGAATGGGAGAAACTACCAATCGCAAAAAAGAAGGGTAGCACCACATCAACGCATACGTTGTAGAGAATCTTTGTTACGGAGAGTCTCCCGGCAGTTCTGATTTCAGATAATGGGCCTGAGTTCGTGTCGCAAGAATTTACAAGATTCTGCTGAAGCAGTGGAATACAGCACATCTGCGCGCCACCTTTCCACCCGCAGTCCAACGGCGAAGCGTAACGGTTTGTAAGAGCCTTTAAAGCAGCAATGGGGAAGGCGCGTGCTGCTGGGATACCGAGGCCCAGGGCTCTCCTGAGGGTCCTAGCTACCTACAGGGCCCTGCCAGGTGGGACTGGCAAGAGTCCGGCAGAGACACTACATGGAAGACAGCCCCGAACGCTGTTGTCCCAGAGGACCCTACAGGTCAGAACGTTCCCATCCTAAGTTTAAGGTAGGTGACAGAGTGTGCATTCTGCCCTTTAAAAAAGAACCGGCATGGGTACCGGGGGTGGTGCAACAAGTATAAGGGAACAGAATATACATGGAAATAACGGAAGAAAGGATGGTGACGCGCCACCAGGGGCAGCTTAGGGCGCGAACTAGCGAGTGCAGGGTGGACAGCCTGCCTAGAGTCTCCCCAGAGGAATTTAGGAAAAAAGTAATGAGAGAGCAACAGCAGGAGAGCAACCGGCCACATTGGAGACGCAGGCGGAAGCAGCCTCCAGCAGCAGCGGACCCGCCAAGTCGCCAGCGAAGATCTGCGGCCCAAGAGGGCCGGCCGGTCGGTGTTGTTTGCACCGTATACGACGCATTTGGGCGCGGAGGGTGCAGTAGTCGACTGCGCACCATTGAAGGAACCGCCGAAACTAGTACCGTCGCCGCTCAAAAGAGGGCGACGACAGCACCACCGCGGCGCCGTCACGCGCGACCAGGCACCGAAAAAGGAGGCACCACCCCTATCCGGGGGCTGACCAGCGGAGTCTCAGCCCCAGCGGTCTATAAAGCAGCGCCTTGGCGGGCATAAGGCAGTTGATCGCCTACGAGCAGTATCGAGTGCATCAGTGAATTGTGAACAGTGTTGACGGAACAGCAAAGTGTACGGACTCTCTCTAGGACAAATACTTCGGTGCTACGGCTACTAACTTTGGACATCTCCCTGGGCCACGACGATTTTGACATACACTGGAACATCTTCAGGAAAATTGTTGGATCTGGCTTATATATGGTTACTCTGTACTGGTGTGAGATCAGAATAAATCGTTTTTTGGACATCACAAAAACTCTCACCACTGTGGTCTCAAAACCTAGACAGTATAGAAGGCGGACAGCACAAACGCAAATGCCTCTTCCCTGCGTCAACTCTTCCAGTGCGTGCAGCGCAGACAGTACCAAACCACAGTACTTTGAGGTTATTTTCACACCAGGACATCATAATTTTCTGTCATGAGGATGGCAACTCTCGATGTTGACAAAGAGCAATTTCAAATGAAAATAGTCCGGCAGAATTTGTTGTGAATTCGTAATATTTCTTGCGTATGTTTTATAATAAATTTGTAAATTGGAGTACTGAATATTAACATTTGGAATATTAAATTTGAAGAACATCAAGTAAATACGAAGAAAACAAGAACTGCAAGTAATACTAGAGAAAACATTTTTTTAAGCGTGCAAAGATCCATTTTAATTTAATTTGACTTACAACTTATTTACCTTATTCACGAAACATACAAAATAGTAACCTTTAATTCTGAAGGATATATATTTGCGACAGAATTGTCCTTACTAATTTTTACGATCTTATCTTAGCACTAGAGAATAACGCAGAACAGTAGTTTACATCAGAACATTTATGTTTATATAAAAAAAAGAAAACGTAAACATTGCTGGTCCGGATTGCCGAGATCGCTATGGCAGTAGCGTCGTAGCGATCTCGAACCAAAAGATCGGTGGTTCGAGTCCCGCCTCGGGCATGGTTGTATTGTGTTTGTCCTTTCACCCCCTATCATCATCATATTATCGTATCATCCTTATAGTTACCATACTATTCCACGCAATAGTGGTCGCTAATGACCTAGAGGTTTATGCGACCTTAAATAACAACAAACAGAAAATCGTAATAACTACAGCTGTACTAAATTCTAACTTTTGGCATAATTCATACCACCAAGTCTTTTTATAAAAGTATAAAAGGTATGAAGCATGAAAGAAATTTTCAACACATGGAAATACTTTTAGCACAGTTTGCAGCGTCGAGACGCCACATTCAACTAGTTGCTTATTTTCATTCTCTTAAGAAATGATCATACTTCTTCTAGAAAATAGATTTATATAAAAAGTCATCTAAGTGATCAATTGGTATTTTTAGATATCTCTCAGCTTAAACAGTGTTTTGTTCTTTAATTATCAACTGTAATTCATCTGTAAGACTTTATGAGCGTCCTTAGTTCATTCTATTCCAGGGGGCTTTCGGGTAGGTCGCGCTCTACTTCTCGGCATCTACTACGGCGCAGCTTCGGACGTCATCCTGGCGTGACCCGCGCGCGTTTCTCTAACTGCCCCTTCCCCACCCTCGCTCGCTTCCCTGCGGCGCTTGCTGCCTTCCCGCCAAGTCGGCTGCCTCACGCTGTTACTTGGCTCCCTTTCCCGCGGCAGCGCGTCGTCCAACCACACTCCTCTTCGCCGCGCCTCGTTCTCCGTTCCCCCTTCCGGTCCGCATTGCTCTCCTTAGAACCGCTTCGCTCCTCTTCGCCCCGATTAGGTCTCCTCCGTCTCGCTTAGCTTCCCTCCATCCGCTTCGCCTCCCTTCGTCCCGCTTCACACACCTACCCTCCTCTTCACACCCCACTGACTCTCTTCACTCCTCTCCGCCCCCCACTTCAGTCCCGCTTCGCTTTCCTCATACCCGCTTCACTCTTTTCTGCCCCTCTTCGGTCCCCCCATTCCGTTTCGTTCGCCCCGCCATCTTCGGTTCCTCCCACCAAGCTTCGCTTCTCGCCGTCTTATTTTTCCACCAACTTTTCCCTCTCACCCTACTAGCTCTTCCCCCTGCCAACGCAACACCCAGCTGCGTTCCACTCTGCTCCTATACGCGCCTCCCCGCCCCGCTTCGCCCCACCACCTCATGACCCGGCACGTACAGCCGCCTAGCCTTCTACTAGAACCGCCCGCGTCGTTATTCTCAACTGCCGCTGCGACCACGTCCTGCAAGCGACGCGATCCGCGTGAGGGCCGGCTATAACATTGTGCCCGTTCTCGCGGGCAGCCATTTTACGGTATGCCGCGTGCGACAAGACGCACATACGCTCAAATATAGCGAAAGAGCTCGTTACAAAAAGAACAGATTTACAAGCGAACTATATATATTCATGACCATATTACCACAGAGAAAAGATCGTGAGAAAAATAAATTTTCTCTATGATATTACAAGGTCGAAGAAATTTCTTTTCAGTCAAACCAGGTGATTTTATTATTTTACATCCGAAGGATTTGGTGACTCAGGAAAACATCGCAACTGTAAACAAGGTCGTGCCGCTTACAATGATATACATAGCATTATTACATAAGAACATGTCTACATTGCAGGCTTATTTCTTTTTGCATCATAATTCCTACGATGATGATGATCATCATCATGCCATTATGTTCTCCGCTATTCTCTTTCTCTCTGTATAATTTTTGTGGAGTGTAATTCGGTATGAAGTTGTTCAAAAATTTTCATTCTAGGTTCTTTCATTCTACTCTTCTTATTTTTCCAATTATTCTACTGTCTAAAATTGTTCATAAAAACTGATTATGTCTCAAAATGTGTCTAAAGAATTTCCCTTTCCTCTTCTAGACGGTTTTTAGTACGAATCTCTTCTCCTTCCCATTTTCTAAAATTACATTATTGGAAATTTTTCAGTTGAGGAAACTTTCAATATTTTTTGTCCCAACCCCAAAGCTCAAGCTTCTAAACGACTCCTATCTGTTTGTAAAAGTGTCCGTTCTTCCCTCCGTATAATAGGACACTTCAGGTATAGCTTTTCAGAAATTTCTTTCTAATATCTTGATTTAAGCTGGTATTTGTGAGCAAATTTATTTTATAACGACTCTTTTGCTAGTGTAATTCGCTTTCTTATTTGTGTTGGGCCATTAATGTCTCCGGTGAAAGTGCAGCCAAAATAGCAAAAATTATGTACATATTCTACTTCTGTTGTATCTACATTATTTTATTTGATGTGTAGTTTTTATCTTTCACAAATATCATGAATTTAGATTTATTTATATTTATTTTTATGAGGAACCTTTGCAGAATTATTGCAAGGCTATTTATCATTTTCTAAAAATATTTTTTAGAACTAGCTAAGATTGCTGTATCATCAACATATCTTAAACAGTGTATTTTTAAACCATTTTATTTTATGCCCTTTGACCTTCCTGAAAATGTTGGATTGCTTCTTCTACAAACAAATTGAATAAATGGAATCCTTTTCTTACTCTATTTCTGATCTTCGCTTTAGTCTCCTGCTTATTGATGGTTAATCTTGCGTATTGATTTCTATAGAAATGCAGGATAATTCTTCCGTCCTCCCAGTGTAGGAGTACGCCTACGATATGAAATGGTGCTTTCCAGGGAACCTTATCGAAAGTTTTCTCCAAGTGTATGTATACAACATATGTGATGCTGTCCATGTCCATTACTCTAAGAAGCACCTGAATGCAATAACTGCTACTTTCGTACCTCTTGCTGACCTAAATCCGAATTGATCTTCATACAAATTTACGTTTTATTCGGTTTGTGATTATTGTCCTGGGAATTTTGGCAGCATGGAATATTAGGGTAATTGTTCTATAAATTTTGCATGACGTTGTGCTTCTTTTTTTATCTATGGTAATGATTTTGCTTTATGCACATTCTTTATGTATTTGACCATTATTGTAGATCTTGCAAATTATTTTAAACATATTATTTTTCAGTGTGTTTCAACTAAATTTGATTAGTTCTTCTGGCAATTCATGTGGTTCAGTGACCTTCATGTCTACCGCTTTATCAAATTATAATGATAGATATATTCTCATGAAAAAGGGATACCTTTAATATTTATATTTTTACGATTATAAAAATACGTTGGTTCACTTTCTCTCACCAGGAGCGCAAAGATTCAAAGACGTAAAAAAACTCTGCGATAAATTACATTTCTACATTAAATTTAATTAACTGATCACACACGTATTAATAACAAACATGTTACTTCAAAAAATTATTTCAATTGTATACTATTGTCTAATTCTATGATATTGTATGGTTCAATTTTTACAAGCTCATGAGCCTGAGTCTTTATCTTCTAAATACTATTTTACAGAGAAAAGATAATACCTTCGTACCTGGAAGAATAATGCTAAATGAACCGCAGATTAAACATTTGGTGATATTCGAAACTTAGGAGGGTTATTTGATTGAAACTTTTTGCACTGCATATAACGTGTAATTAACTGTTATTTTCTTCTCCTTTCTTCATTTTATTCTTGAAGAAAATACAAAGAAACATATATAAATTAATAGTATATGTTGACCGAAAATTAACTTTGAGTGTGCCCTCTTTCTACAAGATAGCAATAATAAGCCATCATAAATTCCGCAAGTGATAAAACTTCACTACCCATCGCTACATATCCGCCACGTCACGGCAGTCCCGTGTGTAAAGCTGGAACCAGAACATTATCTCCTCTGTACGATCAGGTAGAACGATTTAATGCACGTTAGATGCAATCTGACCTGAATAGTTTGAACTGTTAAGAGCCTTTTTGCATAACGTTTATTTCTAAGACTACTATAAATGGCAGTTGTTCCATATTGCGACTGGCTGCGTTTAGTTCAGTGTCAGCATTATCGCTGTCTCTGGCGGTGGGGGATTTTTGACACCCGCTAAATAGATCGAATTCATCCGCTGTCATAAGAGAATTGTATCTGATCATCTGTTCTGAGGAACACAGCCATCTCCAGCCTTATAAAATTCACTACCTTAGTGGGATTAATGGCGACAAATGTGGTTCTAAGAAACATCAATCAATCATTCATTCTGTGAAGGTAGTCTTGTGCTGGTGAAGCTACATTTGAATATTGCCCCAGTTTCTTGACTCGCATTACATATTCCAAAGGCCCCGAGTTCGTGAGTCACATCCAGAAAACCAGGGATCCAAACAAAACATTTCCTCCGCCCCTACATCACAAACAGAATTATTTTTTCCAAGCACAGAAAATGCTTATCTCTAATCCAAATTTATATGATAGTTTCATTTCTTTTGAATGAAACAAAATTAGGGAACCTCAATTGTATCGGGGAATAAAGCAACTTGCTTCTGCTGTTCCCCCTTCTCGACACCCCGGCATACATCACACATGATACGAATCAAGCGATTATATACGATAATTCTGGTGGAGTATTTTGTTTCGATTCAACACTTTAGTGTTGATTTAAAGAGAGGAAACATATCGAGTACAATTAGAAATAGTACTTTACTCAAATAAGCTCTAATATGGCATAAAATTTCATTTTAAATTAAAATAGTTATTATAATCTCTATAATCTGAAAGCGGATGCCGTCGAAAGAAGTACATTATCATTTCAAGTATTTATTCATTTTGGTCCCTTTTCTGTCAAAGCCAATTACTCTCTTGTACCCCAAACAGTAAAATGTATTTCAAATTTAAGACAGTGAAATGTATTATGAAATGTAAATGTTGGTATTTTCTAAATAAGCTTTTTGTTGGTCACATGAACTGCAAGATCATTAGCGATGTATAAAAATTTTTACAATGCATCAAAGAAATTTATACCCTTTCGAAATTTGAAAACACTGTACATGGAAGATATTTCAGTGCGAAGTTCGGAGAGACATTTTGAAAATGTATGTGTAAATGCACATATACACAAGTGTCTAAGTACGCTGGGCAATCTATTAAGAAATGTTTGATAGTTATAGTGATGCTACAAGATACACAAAGTATCATGGGTTATTACTATGTGAATTCTGTTGTTTCATTTTATTTTTACAAAACGCGTAATAATATTAATACTTTTATTTCTTTTATTCAATTTATTAAACAATACTACATACGTTTGTATGGGATATTGACAGCAGAGAAATGTATTTGTAAGCTGATGGAGCCGACCACGGCGACGAACTTATCTTTAGGATGTAAGGAATACTTATCTTTAATCACTGCTTTGGATTATAAGAATTTTATCTACCGTTATAAAATTAAACAGATTCGTCACTTAAAAAACAAAACGTTTATTATT
The DNA here is from genome assembly GCA_017312745.1 of Gryllus bimaculatus. NCBI lineage: Eukaryota > Metazoa > Arthropoda > Insecta > Orthoptera > Gryllidae > Gryllus > Gryllus bimaculatus. Next base: position 1,117,325 of record BOPP01000013.1, read on the forward strand.
TGACTTCTCCTTGGCTATCAAAATAAAAAATAGCATACAATATGTATTACAACAAAGCAAGAACAAAAACAAAAAATATGAAAGTCGTTATGAAAAACTTCTCCCATTTATACCACATATACTTACACACATACACTCTCCTTAATTTACCTGTACACATATGGCTGTATTACCCTAATACGCTAGCGTCAATAACTTATCTCTAAGAACAATACTTGGTGTTCCTACAAGTCGGGGATATTAATATTGCCTATGTTTCCCTTCTCTTTTCGTTCCTATGCCTCTTGCTTGTTGATATTCGGTCGTACTCTCCGGTCCTCAGCGACAGCCTCCAAGGCATTGTTGGTCCCGTTCCATACTAGTTTGTGTCTTCTATTTCGCCACTCTGCAAAATTCTTTTCCGCGATTAACATTTGCGTTTTTTTAGAATTAAATTACACACGAAAAATTATTGAGGACAAAATTACACGTCAAATTACCTATTACCCGAAGTGTGAATATTTACGTCCCGATTATTCATCAAACAACCCAATTTCGTGAGAGAAGATAATTATCATCAGGCTGCGTGAGAAAAGGGATATATGCAAGTGTGATCTCAGATATTGTATGAGTAAAAGTTTCTCTATTTCTTTCTACAGTCTAAATAAGTTAAATACACAGAGAGCAAAATATGCCAGTTGCTTCGGGAACACATTAAAAAAAACGCGTCAACTTACCATTTTACCCTTAAGATTATGGTGAACACGTAGACGCATGGATAGTGTCTATGACAGCATGCAGTGTATTCACAGCAGTCGTGAAAGTAAAGCTCTGCAAGTAGCGCCGGTCAAATGTAGCAGCATGGATCAATGAACAGTGATAACAGTTTACTGTGCATTAGGATAAACGGCATCACAAGTTTACAAAGACATACAACGTGTATACGAGGATGATTGCCTTAGTCGGGAACAACTGTTCCGCTAGTTTTCAGCATTTAAAAAAGGAAGATGATCCTTAGAAGATGAACCTCACGACAGACGACCTGTGTCTGCTTGGACATAAGAAACTGTGACAAAAGCCACGGAAATTGTTGCTGGAGGTGGACGAATTACCATCCGAATACTTTCAATAAAACTTGGTGTCATTTTGTGCCACATTCATGATAATGCACCTGCTCACTGCGCTCTACCCGTAAAACAAATTTTAGCATCACTACATATCTGTGCTCTTAACCACCAACTCTTCACCATACTCGCCTGATTTGGCACCTGCAGAAAGTTTTTCTATTTGCTAAAATTAAGGGTTCTTTGAAAGGGGAACGTTTCAATAACATTCAGTGAATATCCAATGTTCTGCGACCGAGAGATTGATAGAGAAACACAAACATGTCCTCCAACATTCTTTCCAAAAATGGTATGATGGATGTAAACGACGTGTGGAGGTGCAGGGGGATTATTTGAATAAATGTAACAGAGTTATTTAAATAAAGTTCTTAGAATCAGTGTAATGTTATTTGTCTCATTACTTATTTGGCGTACTATGTATGCTTCCATTTTTGAAGTATAGTGGAATTTCTCAGTATCTACCGAATAATATCGGCCCTAGGAGATTAAAACAGTTAAAAAATTTATAGTTTATATTGTAATAGGTCTATTTATATACCTCTTCTTAAGAATCTTCACATCAATCAATGAAACACAAGTTTCAATATTTGTGCATATTTGGAATATTCAGAAACCTCAATTAAACTTTTTCGCTTTCGCCTACACAGTAGAATAGTTAAAATAATGAATATCTCTATGTGACTCGAAGAAGTGATTTGAATAGACTAGTAGAGACGTTTGAAGGTTCGTAACTGAACACAACTCCTGCTTCCACAACTTTCTACTCACGAATGTAAAAATGTATTCACGTGGAAAAACAAACTTTGAAAGTCATTCCATCTGCAACAGCAAAGTTCTATCAAAAAACTTCAATCCCATATGTAACCTGTCCCAACTTATCTTCTCTTACTTTACGGAAGTCCCGTTCATGAAATGGGATGAAGTCTCTTCTATATACTGCAAAATCATATTGTACGTTTTGACAATGCTTTTAATATCATGCTATTTCAATGATTTTAGTGAGTAATTTATCGATTTATAGACATCGATTTGGAACGGCCAACCTTCACGCTTTATCTTCAATGTGAAACTGATGTTTTTACGTTCCTTGGTATCGCCACCCTGGTGAACTCGTTATCTGATAGCAGTAGCACTCCGGCTTTACACGTAAGTCTCCTTCTTACAGAACCATTTAGTTGCTTCTGAGCATCCTGGGTGGCCAACCTTCTCTAACGTAGCGACGTACTTGCTTCAGTTCTGGATCTTTACCTGTCTCTCTGGCTATGGTGTGAACTTCGAGTGGGAACTCCATTAATCCCTCGAGCTTCTCCACGTCCATCTGAAAGCATTCTTCTTCTGTTATATCAAAATCCAGATCCGGTTAGGTGGGAAGTCTCGACAACGCGTCCGCGTTGGCGTGCAGAGTCGTATTTCTGTAATGTACCTGGTAGTTGTAATCCGTAAGGAACAGGGCCCATCTCTGCAGCTTCTTTGCTCTGCACTCAGGAATATTTTTCCCGGGTGAAATAACTGTACCAGCGGTTTATGATCTGTAATGATGTGAAATTTACTACCGTACAAGAAATATTGAATTTTCTTACAGCAAAAATGTTCCCCAGGGCTTCCTTCTCGATGTGTGAATAATTTTGCTGATGCTTTTTAAGAGTTGGAGGCGAATGGGCGGTGGGTCTTTCTACCTCTTTCTCATCCTTCCGTGACAAAACTGCCCCCAGCCCATAATCCGATGCGACAGCTGCCACCGTCGTGGTTCTTCCTGATATAAAATGGCTTAGTTTCACTGTGTCCACTAGTGCCTTCTTTAACTTGTCTCAAGCCCTATTGTACTCCTCAGACCAGACAAACTCAACTCCTTTCTTCCTGAGCTGGTTTAATATGGCTGCTATTGATGAAAAGTCCTTAATGAATTTGTTATAGTAATTTATCTTACCAAGGAGGGCCTGCAACGGTTTCAAGTCGGTTGGCGGGGGCAACCGTATAATCGCTTCTATGCGTTGCCGGGTGGGGGCTACTCCGGTGCGATCTAAAACGTGCCCTAGAAAAACTACACGCTCTTTGAAAAACTCGTACTTGACCTTGTTCACTTTGAGCCCGCTCTCTTGCAACACAGCAAACAGTTTTCTCAAGTTCCGTTTGTTCTTCCCCGCTGCTACCAGTTACGATGATCATTCATGTTATTGCAACATCTATCCAAAGATGCTGTGATTTGTTCGAGGCAGCGCTGGAATATTGCTGCTGTGGAGTTAATGCCAAACGGCAACCTATTATACCTAAACAGGTCTAACGGTGTGTTGATCACCAAAATCTCTCTCGCCTTTGTATCCAAAGGTATGAGACGGCGCCCCGGCAGCTGCAGTCGTCGCCCTCTTTTTAGCGGCGACGGTACTAGGTTCCGGCGGTTCTTTCAATACTGCGCAGTCAACTACTGCAGTTTTCGATCTAGAAAGATAGCTAGGTCGAATTCATCCGTTGTAGTGGCTAGCAGCTCTTATCGATAGCTCAGTTTATATCGAATGGATGCCTCGTGCCTCTGAGAAAGGGGACATGTGGAAGAGGGAAACCTGCAAGACGACACCTACAGGTAGGTGACGGATCTCACGTTCAGTGGGACGGAAGAAATTTCCATTTCTCGTGATGCTGTTCACGTACGGGACTAATGACGAACGTAGTTGAAGATGAAATACTCACTCACTGGCACTTGGCAGATCGGGAAGGTCGTTCTATGGATTGGGGAATATCAATTTTGGCCTAGGGATGACAAGCTGACTGGCAGACAGTCGGATATTTTAACGCGAACAAGATTTGCGATATAAAGGCCTCACAAAAAGTGAATTGTCACTACGAATGTGTTGGAGTAAATAATGTAGTACGTGTTTTATCTACTTTTTCTACTCCTGCCCCTCACATTACTATTTTTTCTTACAAAAATTGTCGATTTTTATCGGAACATTATAATACTTTACCTTTATTACGTAGCATGGCAAGAAGGCAATCATCATGAACTATTGATGAGCTATGTACTTTCCAACTGCTTGCAGGAGCTGAACCGAACCAACTACGTGACGCCCACGTCCTATCTGGAGCTTCTACGCTCCTACTGCGACCTGGTGACCAAAAAGCGCGACGATCTCACAAACTACATGAAGCGCCTCAAGACAGGTAAGTCCCCGCTCCCTCCCGAGCGAAGCAAAACAGAAGTCCACCAGGAGGTTACATTGAACGTCATAACCAGTTCAAAAAACATCCCCGGTTCCGAGAGCGTTGTTGGCAGCAGATGAGATGCGCGTTGAGGCAACAAAGAAGGCTACTAAACGCACAATAATTTAGCAGTTGGAGGTCAACAGAACGCCCTGACGCATTTCCCCTCTTGATTCTCCATCGTCGGCCATCTACCCCTCTGCTCCTCTGCTGGTGTAAAATGTCAACTGTCGATTCTTTACTTCGAAATTTTTATTGCAATGTGTAATTACTTACGCTATCTCAGTTACAGTTTGTTGTGAAGTACATTCTCAAAGTGATGCATGGTATGGGTTTAAATTCATTGCGATTGGAAGACAAGCTATATTTATTTCTCATATTTAATCCCTTTGAACGCCGCGCTTTGAACCTGTATAAAACTGCTGAATAGTCGTTTTCCTCTTCTTTGAAATACCACCTCATTCCAACACCATTTCCAGATTATGGAGTATGGGGACATTATGAAGGACTGTAGGATGATTGATTTCCAAGAGTAAAATTAAAACCATGTTCCTCCCATAACTATCCACATTGTTTTCTTTTGTGGTTCGGCCCCAGAGGTGTTTTAAGAGAGCCCCAGAGAGAAGATTTAAGATTTTTTAAGTTGTTGTAGTCTGAATTTCACCGGCATGCAAATGCATTGCCTCGTGTGGACAGACGAAATCAACTGCGGGTGCTTTGAGGTAGATTTTACTTTTATTTGCAATCCATTTCCGTCAATTCACGAATCTTCATCAATTCTATACAAGTTTTGTCTTCTATGATGTATGTAGGAGATCCCATTTGACATATCTTATCTTCATGCTTGTGAAAGTTACGGAAAAATAGAACAAGAGGAATGTTCACCTCCCTGCTACGTAGAAACGAAGTGTACGCCAGTAAAATTATACAAACGTTTGTTTTCAAACTGTACAAAAAAAGTCGTATTGGTATTTTCTTATCAAAATTATTAGCAAATTCTATACAGATATTTGTTATCCAAAATTTCTAAGTCCTATACTTCCACTTTTACTTTCCCTCACTAACGTAAGGAGAGAAATAATTGTAATCGTGAGCGGGAAAAAAGCGAATTTTCGCCATAATGACTCTTATTGTCGGGCCTCGTAGAAGATAAATTCTGTTGCTAAATGTGGAAAAAAGTCCTCCAACACGTGGTGTAGAGTTTCCATGTTTTGTGCGTCCTTCATAGCGAAAAATCATATGAAGCCAAAACGTCCGTCCGTCCGTCCGTCTGTGCACAACGCTAGCTAGTAAAACATTCAACTCATTTTCCTAAAAATTGATATTCTTTGATCGTTTTCGATGGGGTCGCGACCCTTGGAATTTGAAACCAATATTTTAATTTTTGGGAGTCCTTTATATGAAACCCTTCGGACATTTTCAGTTTTTAAAAAAGATCTCCAATTTTTTTTATTAAATTTTTTTGTTGACTAGTGTGAAGGATGTTTCAGAGAATGATGCAGGCCTCACTTTCGTTAAGATCTGAGTTTTCGAAAATTGCAAAAAGATATTCAAAACTACAAAATTGAAGATAGATGTTTTAGTCGCAAACAATGTCTGTTGTACAAAATTAACTCTTTGAAAAAGGTCATATACAATTTTTTGAAAGTTAGTAATTTTTGCGTAATTTCTGTTTGAATTTAATGAAGCATTATGAACATTCCGTCGTACTTAATGATAACATTGTAATACTGAGCGAAAGTATGTGTTGTTGTAGCTCCACTAGTTTCTATATTACATGGCGCATGATATTACGTATGTTACCGAGAGGTAATTTTCTACACGAATAATTTTCTACACAATTTCAGCACATGTTCACACAAGTGATAACTGACAAAACAACTCCTGTTAATTTAAAAAAATTTGGAATTTCGACCTGCTAATTGTCAAATTTTCTCTTCAATTTACAGTGAATTGTGTCCACTAAGGTATTTTTAATAAGCACTTTGGACTATTCTAAAGAACACATACTATTTGTATCAAACAAAATTAAAGTATTCTGTGATGTATTTTTTTTAATATTCAGCTATTTCACATATATGCTGGTACTCTCCAAAAACACGAACTTTTTAAAAATACCTGAACAGTCTACCTCATCAGCACTGAAACCTTACCTAGAGTTAAAATAAGGAACATCATTACAGTGATAAATCCTACCTACAGTGATCCTATCAGTGACATCCTAAATACATCCTACAGTGATAAATAAACTGCACCTTCAACATCTAGTACCTCAATTGTGTCTAAAGAAAAAATATAAGCCCAGTCAGATGGGAAGGACGAAGTTTCAAAGGAAGGATGAACTGCCATTACTTTCTACTTTTTTCTTGCAAGTGTGCATTCAAACTTTTAACTTTCGAAACAAAAACTTTGAGACCGAACGTTGCTAGTCCCCATTCTACAAACACGCTATAAAGTAGAGTCAAGCAAAGATTTGTATGATGTGACTTTCAGAGAAAGTAATGAGATAATCTTTCGTTTAAAAAACTGAATGTACCAAAATATTTTCAGTACTATTTAATGCATTTATGAGTAACTGGAGTAGGAATACAAGATCTGTCCCAAAAGTAAGTTGAATGACCTTACGCCCCCGATGCAAGCCACTAGCAAGGCGCGCCAAGTGACGTGAATGGTTGTGTGGGGTTTAGGGAAGCCAAGGACAAACACGCCAGTTGTCTGCAGGCTCTTCCACTGTACGCGTCGCTGCTAGTTTGAACCCTTGTGTTAGTGACGCGTCGGAATTTTAAGATGCCACGTTTAAAGGACCTGCGTTACGAAATAAAATTTTGTGTTGCGCTCAAGAAAACGGGCACTGAGACCGTTGCCATGCTAAGAGAATCTTATGGCGATAGCACCATGTCCAACAATATGATTTACCGCTGGCACAAGATGTTTCGAGAGGGAGGGAGGCACGCCGAGGATGCAAGAACCGCCTCTGACGCCCGTCAACGTCACATTTTCGATCAAAATGTGAAGAAAGTGAGGACATGCTGAAACTGACGAAATGGAAAATCTGTATACGAACGCCTGGTATTAGAATGCTGGTAGATGAGTGTAATATCCCTAAAAGTACTGTGCATCGCATTTGTTTAACAGCAGATTTGGGCATGCGAAGATCTGTGCGAAAGAGGTCCCCAAGGTGCTTTCCGATGACAGACGTGCTGTATCAAGGATTTCACGTGACCTTTGAAGCAGTGTGAAAATGACCCTAATTTTTAGGATAATGTGGATTACGGGGTAGACGAAACATGGGTTTTCGAGTATGACCCGGAGACCAAAAGACAAAGTGCTGAGTGGCACACGCCAGCTTCCCCGCGCCCAAAAAAATGAGGCGAGAATGAGCAAGTCCCGTGTAAAGTCCATGCTCATCGTGTTTTTCGACAAACGAGGCATTGTCCACTCAGAGTTTGTGCCACAAGGTCAAGCAGTGAACAGTCATTTTTACTTGCAAGTCCTGAAAAGGCTCCAAAGCAGAATGAAAAGCGTCAGGAAGGAGATAACCTGCACTTGGCGTCTTCACCATGACAACGCGCTGTCGCACATCTCCTTCATTATTAGAGAGTACTTAGCGGTGTGGCAACATTGCACCAGCCGCCGTACAGCCCCGACTTGGCACCCCTGGACTTCTTTTTGTTCCCGAGGATCAAGAAGGAACTCAAGAGCCACCATTTCGCGACTTTGGAAGCAGTCAAAGAAGCTACATTCGTATATTTCTTGAAAAAAAAATACCGCGAAATAAACTTAACGTCATATTAAAGAACAAAATTAGCACTAACGTGTCGAAAAGTTTAAAGAAAAATTTGGAGCCATTTTTTAGAAAATGACGTTTGAGCATAAGTTAAGATGCTGAATTTTGAGCTAGTTTTCACAGAAAATACGGCACCACATGCTAAAATCTCCACGTTATTAGCTTGTGTTGTCACACATAGGCAGCGTTGAAACGTGGCCTCCTCTAGTATACAGAAGACTATCGGTGATAGGATACAAGCGTACTGCTACCACCCGAATACTGAGCGTGCGATCATATGGAAACTTTATTTTAATTAATGTTTAACGGTATTCTGAGTAAGTTCGAATATATTTTCTTCATTTGTTCTACAAGAAATACAATTAATTTGTATCAAATTCGTGCGTATTCTGTATCACCAAATCGTAATCTTGAAGATATGAAAATAGAGTGGCGGGCATTAAGTTATCGAATCAACCATTGAAAGGTGTCTATTTACTTTCTCATGTTAATTAAATGGGTTTTATACATTTCTGTGGTTAGCAGGCCAAATTTTAATGATTTCCCACGAGGCCATAAATGGTTGTTTCACTGATACAACACACAAAATAATGTAGGTAATACTAGCACATAATGACAACAAAGCTACTAAAATTATAAATGAAATTTAATACTGTGTTATTAGCTGTTAGTTGTGTCAATTTGCTTACCTAATTCAGCAATAATTTCTTTTAAAACTCATCAAACCTTATAATTTAGTAAGGTGTATTGTCATGGTACGCAAATGTTTCCATCAGAATGTAGGGACTTCAAGATACAAAATTGACTCTTTGCGACTCTTTGCTCTAGAAAATGTCCAAGCTGAGTAGTAAATTCGTAAACGAACTTCCAGAGGCTGACCGATTTCGGCCAGACACAGAGTTGTCAGTCTGACCTCATTCTGAACCCCCGCTCTGCGCATCCGCAATTTGCCCCTCATCCCCTTTTCGCACCCGAGCCCCGCCTTTTCTCTGCTCACAGGCACCTCACGTTGAAGTTCCGTGTGCGTTCCTGCCCTAGGTCCTACACTGCTATGCATTTCTCCAGTCAGTTCCGACCTTACTCTGCTCAACATGCTACTGCGTACGCATACTGCTTCACTATAGGCCCCGCACCGTGCGCGTTCCCACGCTATGTCCCACATCGTCTCTGTACCCTAACCCTGCACCAGCTCACCCCCAAGTAACGGCGCCTGCGCGTATTTACGACCAGGGTGGCTGCTCCTGCCCAAGTTGCGGGAACTGCAGCCCGCGCCGCGCCGTAACATACAGCGCCCGCCTAACGCGTTGGAGATTTTCCCGAGGGGGTATTCCAGTTTTATTAGGCTTCTTTGCGAAGTTCGTATCAGTCCAAGCGAGCGTCGGCTCTAGCGTGATTGCGACGTCGTTGCAGTATCTCACGGCGCTCGGTTTGATCTCGTGTCTAAATATCGCGAAAGTGACACAAATCTCTAAAACTTTTGATTCCGAGGCTGGATCGAGTGACTATTTTTGTGCGATCTCAATCTTGCGATTTCTCAATCCTGAATTTATAGCAGACTAGCATCTGGGCGAAGCCCGGGGATTTGCCTACAGTAAAGAGTTTTTTGTTTGTTTTTTGTTATTTAAGATCGCATTAACATCTAGGTCATTAGCGACCACTATTTCATTTAACGGTGATGTGAAGATACATGATATGCTGACGATAGCGAGTGAAAGGACGAACAAAAGCCAAACAATGTCCGAGGTGGGACTCGAACCCGCAATCCACGATCTCTTATAACGAATATTGAAAAAAAATATTGTTGAAAATTTTATTCAAATATCAATTTCATTTTTTTTATTTGATATTCATTAAGTAGTATATTTGAAAATACCTTAGTACATTTTTTACACAAATAAGCACATTTCGTCCACAATTTCCCCTTTAGTACGGAAATTGAGTAATAGGGTGGGGTTTAGCATGCGAGAGTTCTCGCATGGGTACATTAGTTGTCTTTAATAATCATTTGTAGACACAAATGATTTCAACTTCTTGATTTGTCAGTAAATGGTGTTGAATGGCATTAGGATAAATAGAATAAAGCGTTTCAAAGCACATTATTGGCCTCGAAAATATCACTTTCATTTATAAAGTGAGTTTCAAAAGATAGCGGAAAATAGATGCGCTGTGTTTGAAGCACTTTGATGAGAGATTTGCTCAGTAGATAAAATGCACGAAGCATAATATTTTTATAATTTTAGTATAGTTATCGCGTTATTATTTCGTTTTCAAGATCAACTTTAATATTTTTCTAGTTATTGAATGCTCTCAGAAATAGGATAATTTTCTTGGTTTTTAGTATTATCATTTGTTATTTTTACTAATTTAGAGACTCATGATGTAGCACGAGCAGATGGAAGTGTGGAGTGGGAATTTAAGAAAAAGAAAGGACTGCAATATTTTCAATTTTTATAAAAAATGATTTCGTGTGATATTGTTACGTATGGGATAAAGTGGTAGTGAGTTGTGATCTTCTATTTTGTATTCTTTTCAACAATAATGAACAATTTTTCAAATTAATATTTTGATTTTTAACTGAAACTTTTCCAAAAATCTGCCATTTTGACTGGCGTCAGTAAGCTGAAACACATTTAGTTCTATATAAGTATTGTATTGTGATTTTATCTCTCTTAAAACAAGATATATAGCGTAGGAAATGAACAAAAATCAAATATTTCGACAAATTACTTCAATGCTTTTTAAAAATTTAAAAATAGTTTTAACTTTCAAGTTAAACTTTGTCAAGTCAAGTAACTTTGGGAAATATATTTCAATGCATTTCAATGATTGCTAAAGTAATAACTTTCCAAATTTGCCATTTTAATGAATAACAAACTTTTATTTATATTTTTCACAACCACATCACAAATAAGGAAGCAGTAAAACATTTTGCATCTCTAATAACGCTGAAAAAGATTTCGTTTGTTACAAAAAGAAGATAAAATTATAGAGAGCAAGGGGGATTAAAAAAGGCGTTTTTCGACATGTAGGTAGTTATATTCGTTTCTTTCTATATCAGTCCGCGTTCATTGCACGAAGTGTGAAAAGAAGAATTTGTATAAAGTAACAAAATTTAGTTTACTTTTTTAAAATGATCTCTTGCGTGGTTCATATAATTTAGATGCCAGTTTTGCGTGACTTTTGTGATTCGAAAAAATTACAGATTATCGTTTAAAATTACAACATCAAATATTTTCATTTTAACATAGGTACTTTTAATACGTCCGTCATATTAGCAGCATAAGAAATATTTCTGTTTTCACTCTATGTTTTGAAGGTTTACGAGGCGCTGGCGCACTGACTTTTTTCCTGCAGTTTCCAAGCACGAAGGAAATGAGGTTTGTGAAGAAACGAGGGTTGGCTGTAACGGCGTTTCATGCGCTTTCCTGCGCGGGCTGAGCAGGCGAGCGCACAGGGGGCCTTCGCGTAAGCCAATTCGCCGCGGCACGCGTACTTAGCATGTCGCGACGAGGCACAACTGCCAGCGGCGCCCCAGCGGCGTAGTGCTACGCAAGCACAGAACTCAAGCCCCTGCCCCCGCCTCCTCCCCATCACTTTTCCCGGCTCAGCCTCGTTGCTATCACCATTCTTGTCCCCCGCACTCACTCGCTTGCGTACTCATAAACTCCCACACTCCCTCCCTCTTTCTCCCTCTCCTCCCTCTTCTTCCCCATACCTCCCTCCTCGCTCTCACATTCCCTTCCTTCCACTCCCTTTCACACCCTCTATCCCCTTTTCTTCCTCCTCTCTCCACCTCTCTCTTCCCCCTCATCTACTCTCTTCCTCTCTCTCACTCATCCTCTCTATCCCCCTCTCTCCTCACCCTCCCTCCCTCTCTATCTTTTTCTTTTCTCTTTCTTTTCTGTTGGTACTCTTCCATCTGCTTTGTCCATCTCACACTGTCGCCCTCACTCGCGCCCCCGCCCTTCATCCTTACCATAACCTTAGCCTCCTGCCCCCGCCGACCAAGCCGCAATGTCGCCCTTACCCCCCCCCACTAGTCCAGGCCGTCGAACACCGAGACGCGGAGATGAGATAAGAGCTTATCTGCCTAGCACAGGTGCCCTGCCACTCGCTTCGAACGCCAAACTGCAGCATGCGCAGGGGGCCGGAATACTGAGACGACAGACATGGAACAACAGCTGCACTGCAACATTGCGTATGGATAAATATTGTAAACATAAAAATTCACATACCCTAAAGCAACCAAAATCAATTTTTTGAACTTTTAACTAACGTCCCATGGTTTGTAACAAACATATAACAACAATTTGCAACTTTGACCATAAAATGTTTCAAATTCCAGCATTTGCCGACGAATTTATAGTCGCAAAAATCCTAACCACAGAGCCAAATTTACAGTAAATAAGATCTCCATATATTTCACATTTATCCGTAATCTCCACATATTTCAAATTTACAAACATAGAGTTTGAGTAGAGGACCCATTGCGTGAGTCCTCCCCTAATGTATACAATGGAAGTTTAAAATAATGTATTAACTCATACAAATTATATTATTTAAAATTTAAATATGTATGTATGTATTTACCTTCAGAAATAAAAAAATAACTGTGTCATAAACGCTTAAAGCGAAGACAGTCTGGTAGATTTGTCGTTAAATAGGTCGAGGTTAAACTCGATGAGCTATTTCCTATAAGTACACCTAAAATGTTTTATAGAAAACAAAAACCTTGTAAATTCAACGCTATTAAGTTATAATATCCCATGCAACTCTCATACACAATTACTGAAGGTCGTGGATAAAGCATGCTTTTATTATTACCCTGGAAACGCCATTATAGTTGATGTTCGTGGGTGCGTACCCAACGTCCGTCGGACGAGTGCCAGCGTTAAGCGAGAGCTGGCGGCTCGGCTCACTCAACTCGGAAGATTGACATGACAACCCACTTGCCCAAACAGCTCTGTTCGTGCAAGAGTTTTTGGCCTAAAATGGAACTATGCTGATATATCAGACCTCTATTCCCCGGATGGGTTCCCATCGGAATTTTTCCTAAACTCAAGACTGCCCTTAAAAAAAGTCGACTTGAATCCATTGCAGACATTCAATAAAATTGTACAATTGACCTAAAAAATATTCCGGGATACTGTATGTTACAACAAACGTTTAAAGAACAGATTTCATTCAGAGAAAAATCTCTATTTTTAATATTTTAGTTTTAGGAAGACTCTAAAATAATTTGAACTTTTGCAAATTTCGAAAACTTAAGTAGGTTTCAATGAACTTGAGACCTACATCATTCTCTTAAATGTCCTTCACACTATTCAACAACAATAATTTAATCGTAAACAATGGGGCCATTTTTTTTTAATTTGAAAAATTTCCTAACGATTCATGTAAAGTACCCCCAAAATTAAAATATCGATTTGAAGTTCAAGAGGCCACGACATCAGCCAAATCGAATTGGTAATATCAATTTTGCAGGAAACCAACTGTACGGTTTATCCGCTAGCGTTGTTCAGACGGAGGATAGACACGTTTTGGCGTCATTCGAGATCAAGAACCCACAAAACATGGATTCTGGCTACACCACATGTTAGATGATATTATTTCTAAATTTAGCATCTTATCCAGTTTTTCATTACTAGAGCTTTGTCTTAAGAGGTTTTCTACCGACACTTCGCAGTTTTTTCGCGTTTCTTTTTCGCCCTCCAGTTCTTCTTCTTCTTCTCCTTCTTCTCCTTCTTCTTCCAGTTCTTCTGCTTTTAGTTTTTACGTAACTTCTGTGCTTCATAGTAAGGAAGTAAAATTTTTTATAGACCATCTCGTATTTATCAATAAATTGCAAGTATGAAATGCATAGCTTTTGACGCGGGTCATAATCTTGGTGGTGGGAAAAAGAGGCACACGCAGAACTTTACATACGTTAGCGGTATGTCCACTCCGTGACTGTGGTGTAAACTGTAGGGGATTTCTGTAATGATCACCGGTTAATAGGTTTTACGCCAGGTCGTGTGTTTTTCATTAAAACATTTTAGATACAGCCTTAAAAATTCATAGAAAATTATACGTTGCATTGGCAATCTTGTAAATTGCGGCGGCCAAATGCCCCGTCCACCCAGGAGGCTTGGAAATGCACGAGGGAAGCGACACATCTTAACAACGAAATTCTTTGTTAGAACAAACTGGCGTAAGACCATCGATTTACCCCTTAAATAAAAACATTTTGGAAATAGTTTTTTTTCTTTTTCAATGTGCGATTTTTTCTCCAAGTTCAGCCAGCAAAATGTACATTAATAAATCACTACGTATTGGGAAAGATTTTACTTTTTTCAATTTTTGGGATTATCAATCCCTAAACGTTGCAGCTCGTGCTCTATCTCTCCGCCTTGTTCTCGGAGTAGTGTGTGCGTGCGTGCGTGCGTGCACGGAAAAGGACAGCAGCGCTGCGGTGGCGAAGTCCTTAATCCCCCAGCACCGCCATTTGTCCCGGGTAAAGTCCTCGGGAGCAGCGCCCCATTATTCTCACCGTTTTTTCAGCAGGACAGCGGCTCAGCAGGCCACCGGCGCCCCCCACCCCACCCCACCCCGCGTGTGCCACTCACGGAATGAAAAGCCCGCGCGCTGTGACCTGGGGCTTCGGAGGACGACCCGCAGCCCCGCACTTTCTCGGCCCTTTTGCCTCATGTTTTAAAACGTAGATACCCGAGACAGTCAGTGGTCAAAAGGGCAATTATTTATGACACTCACTAAGGATTGATCTTGATGAAAAAATTAAATATTGTGTCGTTTTATTGTAGATTGGGAATATCGATAGGCAAAAAATTGCAATTTTCTTGCCTTAGAAAGCCAGCTACATTATTCTAACGCATATAATGGAAGTTGCATTGCTGCGCTACGCACGATTAGAGAGCATATAATTATACAAATTATTATCGTTAAGCACGAGATTCATGTTCATTTACGCTTTGAAAATCTTCCTTTGGTGCACCAAATAAGCTTGTAGCCTAACGATTTCCATTTGCAGTTATTAGTTACAAAGCCGGGGGCCAAGAAGCTTGTTTTATTTTATTTTATTTTAAGTCGCATCATTATTTAGGTTATTAGCGACTAAACAAATACAATATTTTACACTAACAGTATTAAGTTTTACAATATTATGATTCTATGATCTTGAATGCAAAGCATACTGTAGATTACTTTAAAATTACATCAATAATGATTGTTGTTACAAACATGAGTAAGCGATAACATTCTAATATGGTTAAATATTGTTCAAAACACGTAGTTCGATAAAAAATTTTATTACATTACTGTGGTATTTATTATCAGCTAGAATAGATTTAAAAATTTCTGTATCAAAAAGCTGAGGTCTGTCGGAATTGTATTGGTGTCATTCCTGGAGGATGTGGTTCATATTCAGCGGGCAATTGCACGAGAAACGTACATAACGAGTTACTAGGTCATTGCCCCTACACGGCTTTACGAGCCAAGAACAAACAAACATAACGGGTTAGTTTTTTCTCCACTTAAAGCAGCGATAACGAGAAGACGGCATGGACACACATGAAGCAAGAAATAAAGGTCGGGATGTCAGTAGATATGTTACTGGAATGAGTGTCACATATTAGTGTGAGAAAAAATTGTACTTAGACGATTGTAGCATATGGTTAAGATTGTGGATAAGGAATAAACACTATTAAAAACAGAAATGAGGAGATAGTTATGAAGGCAGAAAGCTGTTAATGAAAATTGAAAGTTATAAATAAAACTTGAGGGACGTGAAATTAGAGGAGCAACGCAGAGAAACGACCATACGTTGATCTGAAGTTCGTAAACCATAGAAAGAAATTCTTGCAGAGCTCTAATGTGAAAGCGATAAAAATCAATGAAATGAAAAGTGAGCCAAATCTGGGAAGAGAGAGATTGAGAAGGACGATGGTTACGAGATGATATAATTTTTAACGAAAACTTGGAGGTAAAAAATGAGGGCTTTATGAGATGAGGTGAGTAGTGAATCGAGATATGGGGACACATGGAGCAAGAAAGAAACGTACAGGCGTCAGGAGATATGTTACTGGAATGCGTTTCATTTATTATTGTGAGAAAACATGTTGAGAGACAATTGTAGAAATATATAAGATTGTGAATGAGAAGTAGCACTTCCAAAAACAAATAATGTGTACTCAGGACTAGAATCAAAACGATATCTGAACGACGAGAGAATTGGGACTAGAAAGAATTTTAAGAACAGCAAAAATATTTTTGGGTTTTGATATTCGTACACCAGGATATTGTGATGAAGTCTAATGATATGGAAAATAATAAAAATAAAGATTTTGAGTAAACCACGTGTTAGAGGAAAAATTTTACTATATTGTGTGGCTACCGGGTTTATTTACATTTTTCTGCTGAAAATTCGCCGTTTTTCGTCGCACGATTATTTACCTTTCTCTTCTTGCAAAATAAGTGCGAGAAAATAAAAACGTTAAGTTTAGTTTAAATAGTTTATATCAAACTCTATTACATCAGTTAATTCATAGAGCGTATTTATTACTTTTAAAGTGTGTTTGGTATGAAAAATGTATGTAAAATTATAAGTAATACGTGTCAAAGCAAAAAATATAACCGCGAGTAGGAGGTCCCTCTATTTATTAAACCATTGAACCACACAACATGAATTGAAACTTCAAAATGCTATCTTTACGTTCTTGTTTATGTTGTATTGAGAAAATGTAATGCTACAGGGAAAACTGCGGATGTATCAACTGAAAAACTCGTTTTGTGGGTCGTTGGTACCAAATAGTTATTTATGATTCGAGTGATAAAATGTAAAATTTGCGAATGTGAAATGTTGCGTCACGAGACCGATGGGCCGAGTAGCTCAATCCTAAGAGCAAAATAAATTCACCTTTACCACGTGTCGCGTACACTAAAATAATTACGTTTAAGTGAATGGTGAATTTTTCTTTTTCGTTTATCTCTCTAAATTTTCGAAAGTTAGTTGTTGGAAATATTGAGTTGAGTCAAGTCAAGTCATTTTTAAGCATTGGTCCAAGTTGGTTCGTCAGATCGGCTGCTTGGTAAAGCAGCAAGGCGCACGGCGAGTTAATCGGAGAACCTGAGTCTCGGCGTGGAAATAAATTGCTGGTTGAAAACATTATTGATGTTCTTGTAGTATTATAATATTGCCGTTACAAATTATGAAAGAACGTATTGAGAACACCAGTAACCTAATTTTCTTTTTTACATAAAATATTGTAATCGCCTACAAAATACGATTTCTAATTCAGTTAAACGGTGTGATTAAGGTTATTTTGAGCTGAGGCTTGATATACGTACACGCGGGCGCGCGCACACACACACTCACATATATATATATGAATATAATATATAATATATATTAATAATATTATATATATACTGTATATATATAATTACATACATACATAACACGCATGTCAACTTAAAGTTCTATTAGCCTATTTCGTGTTGGGTAAGATTGGTCCAGAGGGCTGAGAGATTCACGCAATTTTGTACACTAAGATCGGAATATCTGTATGGATCGATGATGGATAGATGGAAGTGTGTGTTTCGCATTGCTTTAGCCAGATTAGGCATTTTTGAATATAGTTCTCGAAGAGATGTAAATGCATAAATAAATTTTCCTTAGGTATTTTTTCATTAAAACGTTTCAAATTTTGAAAATTTCAAAAGTTGAATATTTTTCGAACTTGTATATTGGCAGTTTCAAAACTATTCGTGATATAATCACAAGATCATATCGATAACCAAGGATCACAACACCATCAACATATATTTTACTAATAAATCAACATATGTGTATTTTTCCCTTAATACATTACAAAAATACGCATTAAAAGTAAATACTGAATTTTAGTAATGAAAATGGAGTAAAAATATCCAAACAGATATACTGTTCACTCTAGAGAAAAGCGAAAATTTACGGAGTTATGTTTGTTTTGCATACCAGAGGTCGAGTGCCACAGAAAAAGTCAGCAAGATATAAATAAACTGACAGACTTTTTCGCTAACAACCCAAGGTGAGCGTTGGAGCATACGAGCTCCCGGCGCAACGCGTGATGGGCAGCTGAGATCTCTGGCGGACGGCCAGGCATCCATGTGCATGATGCATGGGTGAGCAAAGGCAGTAAGAGCCGGGCAACGGGTCGAGAGGCAGAGAGACGAGTTGTATATTGAGAAATGTTTCTACTCCGCGTTCAAAAGTGCTTTTCAGGGTATAAAACTATCCAACTTAAATGGTATCAAAACAAAAAACATTTCACAGACATACTGGTTAGTTACTGTCATACACGTCAAGTTTTTTAGCAAATTGTTTAACCAAATTCTACATTTTTCGTATTAAATATGTTTGATGCAAATCTGGGTGGAAATTCCTTATCCAGTAATATCAAATTTCCAGAGCGATGAAGTCTTGTGTTTGCTGAATATTTCAGGAATAATAAAGTGACATGGAGAGCACCTGCTTTCAATCAAAAATGTTATATTTGTTTTTTTAAGATATTGTAATAAGTTACAAAAAGAAAAGCCAAGGTACTTAACTAGGATTGATGGACGAATATCCGGTTGTAGGAGTCTGGGCACATCTCGATTTAATTCTTACTTTATTTATTTATTTATTTATTTATTTATTTATTTATTTATTTATTTATTTATTTATTTATTTTTACTTCCGGATTATAGTACGTAGTATACGTAGTATAGGGAAAGTTATGTACTGATGCGCAAAAAAACACTGATTTTCGGGGGGAATGTTTGGTGGGTCCTTGATACCGAAAAATAGATTGACGGCAAAGTCTGTCTCTCGTCTGTGAACAACATTGGCGGCTAAATCGTTGAACTGATTTTCTCCAAAACTGATGTTCCAAGATCGTTTTGATTAATGTCACGGCCCTTTGAATTTGAAACCAATATTGTAATTTTGAGGGGTACCCGAGACTTTTTCAAAATTTTCAAAAAATGGCGCCATCTATTTTGATTAAATTTTGTTGTTGGATAGTCAGATGAACGTTTAAGAGAATAACACAGGTCTCATATTGGTTAAAAACTCTGATTTGTGGAAAATGTCAAAATTTCAAATTTTTTGTCTGTGTATTTCTACAACTAAAATAGAGCATGTAAAAGTTTTTCTTCTTAATAAAATCTGATCCTCAAAGAAATATTTTGAAATAAAGTCTTGTGCAAATTTGCGTAAATTTCGCTTAATGTTGTGAGAAATATAGGCAATTTTTAATTCTTATTTAAACATTTTTTTGTCAAAAACGGCTCCATTGTTTTTGATAAAATTTTCTTGTTAGATAAGCTAAAGAATGTTTAAGAAAATGGTGTTTGCCTAATGTTGGTTGAAACCCCAAATTTTTTGAAAACTTAAAAATAACATAATTTTATCAACGGCTTCCTACAACTACAATTATGAAAATACAATTTGTTCTTAATTAAGTGTGTTCATCAAAACAGATTATCAAATAATGTCATGTTGAATATTTCGAAAATATGAGTACTTTTGGAGTAAAATAGAGTCTAAGTTTGCTGTCCGCTCTGAAAATTCTGCGCTTCTTAACCCTTTTTAATCCCAAAATGTTTATTATGACCAAACAAAATATTTAATACAAAATTGACGAAGAGGGACATCATAGTATATAAATACCAGCTTTTAATGTTTTCCTCACGTTAGTTTACTTTTTATAAAATGTTGCTATATGGCTACATAGGACTCTTAATATATTATTTACTTTGAGAAATAAATGCAGTAAAATTAGCCTTTTTTGCTAAGTCAAATAAAAAAGCAGTTCTTCGGGATTTTTATATATACAATGACACAATATTTTAAATATTTAGTCCTTGAAAAGCGATCTGGCAAAGTTAACCATTACATTTTGCTAATTTTTACAGTAACAAGAGTTGTTTGAACTGCTTCTGATGCGCCTAGGAGGCGCTGCTTTCTTTATCAACACACTTTATCTTTACTATTTATTTATTTCAAACATAATACCATTTCTGTATTTTATGTTCTCTTTTGCTGGGTCGAAAATAGATGAAAACGAATGTTTGAATTTATTTAGTATATTCGTTTTGATCTGAAATGTGATGTAGTTTTCTCTTTTTTAAATGTGATTAATATCCTTCGAGTATGTAGTTTCTTCTTGTTCATTATAGAATTTCAATATTTTCATTCGGCTTCAGGACAGAATTGAACAATATTTTTCTAGTAATACAAGCTTTATCATCTTAACCGGAAAACCGATGTGTTATGCGTTGTTACATCAAAGGAGATACCATGTTATTGGATTTATTTCACTTTTATTCATGGTTTTATTACAGTAAAAAATATGTTTGCTTTAAATTAGGTTTTATATCCTCCTAAACATAGTTGCGATAGTTATGAATGAACCTCCATTTGTAGCTTATGTATCCTCTGTGTGCCCATATTAGCCATATGGCAACAACTCATTTCTCATTCAAATATTTTTAAAGCTTTTACATAAATACATACATTGTGATAATCTGTATCGTAAACAAACACTATTGTTCAAAATGGAATATACATTATCGCAGAAATTCACCACTGAGTAGCTGAGAAATCCAACTAACAACTGAACCCTGCAGTGTTGTGAATAACAGAAATCCACAGAACAAACGTATATCCCTGATGTCTTCGTTAAATGATTCAAATAAGACATAGAAATCTCCACAATTAGTTAAAAATAAATTCAAGCAGTATAATCAGAACGAGAAATCGATTTTGGCCTATGGGTACAGAGAGACTGAAAGGGTTAATCGTAATTTTAAGTGTTTTCAGCCACGTGGATGCTACCTAAGTTAAAATGTATATATTATTTCATATTTCTTTATTAGTTTCTTACATTGGAGCTTTTGTAATACGTTTACACACTAATCTTTTAGAAATTATTTAAAACCTATTTGAAATAAATATGAAATAAAGATTGCTAACCTTTAGTCGCGCGCTTTCAATTTAAGCAGATGGTAAGTTAGAATTTGTATTTTATTTCATATTTCATTTTATTTTTTTTTAATTTTTATATTTATGTTATTTCATTTTTAATTAAATCCTATAATTGTGTTAAATGTGAAAACGAATAGATGAGCGGTCATTGTTGGTTGTATCCCATAGTTGTAACCCCGTGCAGATAACAAACGACAATAATGTTGGCTGCTTTTCGTTCGCAGTAATAAAAGCGAATAGTTTCATATATTTGTAGAATATTACAATACCAAAGTGTTTGATAATTACTATTATTTATCTTTTGATTTATTTGTGTGCCAGCGTAACGTATTATTCAATAACTTTTTACTTTCTTTCATTTTGCTTTTTTTTACCAAAAGTTCTACGATTTCAAATGAGTATAAGAGAAATAATTCGGAAATAAATTGTGCTATAAATAATATTACATAACCATTACTAATGGCGAGAAAACACATGCTGTTGTAGGACCAATAATTGCAGAAACTTTCAATTCTCAATAGATGAGTTTTTCATATTCATTGTTTTGCAATTGTTACAAAATGTTGAGTATGTTTTAAGAGGAGGTAATTAAAGTTCTGTAGTGTTTACTGGAAGGAACATTTTCAGGTGCGATGTAGGAGCGTTGCGCATATATTTTTATAATTACGTATTTCTAATTCATTATTACATTTTTAAAGAAGGTCAATGTCATTAATGATTTTCTATAATTTATTGTTGTGGTTTTTCAGATCCATCGCTAGTTCGTATTCAGTTATTTATTCCTAGTCGATCCCTTAATTTTCATTGTTACCTTTAAAATTTCTTTTTCGAACCCCTCCAACCCTTGGAGAGCTCTGTGCATAGGCTCTATGAGTGACTTGCGTTTCTGATTCTAGAGTAGGCACAGTTCCTTGGAACTAATGGTGTGATGTCGCATATCCCTTCCGTAGCGTTCCTTGGTGTGCGAAAATTAAGGTAATAAGATATGTTCTTGCTGTTGTAAATGCATTTTACTTTCATAAAATGTAAAAAGTATTCACCGCCCACTTTTTAATGAGTAGCTTAATGTCCTAGTAGGTTACTAAGGTACTTATGAATCTAAAATCAAGAATACTACACAATCGAGATTTTGAAGGCAAATTTGAAGGGGGATTCTCCTGAGTTGCTAGTAGAAAGGCTTCGCGAAAACACGCGATGGACATGTTGCTTGAAGACGCGAGTTTTTTTCAAGCTGTCACAGTTCCTTTTTATGCCTAAGAATGTCAATTACGTTTATTCTAACGCACGTAATGGAATATACCGAAGGAAAATATATTGAAGCTGCGCATCGCACGGCTAGAGAGCCTATATATAAATTAATAACGTTGAGCGCGAGTTTCTTTCATGTACATTTACGCTTTGAAAATCTTCCTTTACTTCTCCAATTCAGTTTGTAATCTGTAGATTTCCATCTGCGTTTATTAGTAACTAAGCCGGGGGTAAAAGGTGCTTGTAATGGAGGCAGAAAGCTGTTGATAAAAAATGAGAGAAATAAATACACCTTGAGGGACTTAGCATGGGAGGTGCAACGCAGAGAAATAGTCGTACATTGGTCTGAAGTTCGTAAATAATAAAGAAAATTCTTGCAGAGATCTAATCGGTGAAAGCGACAGAAATAAATGAGACAAAGAGTGGAGCAGATGGTAATAAGGAAAACAATGAGAAGGAAGATGGTTGAAAGATGATGTGGTTTTTACGAAAGCTTGAAGCAAAAAATGTGTGGAGGGTCTTACGAGATACGACGTGATCAGTGATAATGGGAAGAGGGTTCGGAGATGAAGCAAGAAATATATGCCTCAACGTCAGGAGACGTTATTGAATTGAGTATTGTTCATTATTGTGAGAAAACAAATTGTTAATACATGATTGTAGAAAATGTTAAAGACTGTTAATAATGAGTAAAAACTTGAAAAAACAAATAATATGTAGTCAGGACAAGAATTAAAAAGAAATATCAAGAAAATGAATGAAGTCGAAGAATTATAATAACATTAAAAAAGCTTCGTTTGTTTTGATATTCGTACACCTGAAGTTTGTGATGAAGTCTAATGATAAGAAAAATGCGTATCATGATTGACATACACGAGCACAAATGTGAAATTTCGAAGTTATAAATAATAATTAATTAGAAATGATTGAATAAACTGAACAATGAAAATGTTATATTTTGATCGAACTTGCTTTGTTGCTCGTCAGTAGGTTAAGAAAGGAAAACCAGATTCTGAATTTGGAAGACTCACAAAACCGCTGTCTGCCGCCGCTTCATCCACCTCCTCCGCCCTCACCGCTCCCGCTGCTCCAGCCACCCACGTCGCCCTCCCGTTGGCCTCCCCAACGCCGCCACCCACGCCGCCCGACCCGCCCATGCAGCCCACGCAGCCACTCCCCCTCTAGACACCGCGGCCCCCTGCCTCCCCGTCAACCTCTCACCCTCGCTGCCTCCCATCGTCCTTGCCGCTCCTGCCACTCCAGGCGTCCCGCCACCACCACCACGGGCATTCCCCTCACCATCGTGTCCGCCGCCTCTCCCTCTCTATCCATCCAGGCAAATGACACTAGA
Organism: Gryllus bimaculatus; assembly: GCA_017312745.1. Lineage (NCBI taxonomy): Eukaryota > Metazoa > Arthropoda > Insecta > Orthoptera > Gryllidae > Gryllus > Gryllus bimaculatus. Next base: position 1,141,015 of record BOPP01000013.1, read on the forward strand.
CGACGGCGCACGTATGTCGGATTGGCCTCAAAGTAAAAGCAGCATAATCCGCGGATCCAGTATATCACCTTACTAACTTGCAAACCTCACCCACCCTTCACCATTTGCTTTAGCGCACGACCCTGTCCTTTGCACTCAATTTCGTTAATATATTTCTATTTGAATGTAGGGTAAGAGTTATCAGTAGTTGCCTGCAACAAGTCTTTTTATGACGCTCAAAATTGAGTTACATTAGCTAGGCATCTCCCGCCGCTCATTTGCAAATAATCATTTTTATCGTATTTTCACATTCAGTATTTTTATCCCAACTTGCGGCATCTAGTGAACATGCTGGTCGTGCGTTAAAAGCAACAACTATATGATAAACATACTTTACCCATTGATACCTGTGTAATACTTACATTGAGAGTTCTTTACAGTCTTTTAGTTCAAACGTTCGCGTCTTTCTAATTGAAAATATGTATTATGGCAAAATGTAAGTTTAAAGAATAACAAAATATCAATTTTTATATTTCCTGTTTTTTCCTACTGATAATTAGACAACTTTTTTAATTACTCCAATATACGTCCTCTCTTCTGCTGTTCCTCTCTTTTTAATTCATCATCCTGAAGCGTGTTCTTGCAAAAGTTGGTTTATTGATTTATTGGCCCCGCGTTAATTTAAGTGTGATGGAGGGCTCCCGTGAAGCCTGCACTCCGCGATATCGGTGGATTGCACCACCCGTGGTCAACAGCGGCGAAGAGGCGCGCTCTTTAAAGCGGAGCGGCCCACGAAAGCTGCGCTTTCGACACTCGGCGCGCGACCGCAATCCACACTTCGATGAGCTCCTCAGCCCCCAGCCACCAACTCTGCCGCGCCGAAATCGGCAGCGACAGAAACAAGAGAATGGGCAGGGGGCCGGCAGTATTCATAATGGCTGCATTTGTGAACGAAAGTTCCATTACACTACAGAGGTGGGATTCAGGGAGGGAGCAAAGGAGGGCAAGTGCCCTCCCCCCAATGTTGAGACAAAGATATATATATATATATATATATATATATATATATATATATATATATATAAGATTTACTTTTTTCTGTACTTTGAGAAATAATAAGTCCTAAACAATATTTTAGTAACTGTGAGTGTGCGTGAGTGCAGATCTGTCACTCATTGTTAGACCACTTATCTCGCACCAATCAAGATGTATGAGGTGTCATTCGACGCGTATCGGTCTCCTGCTGGGGAACTGATAAGTTGTTTTTAGATCCGGCCCGAAGATTCTTAGAAATTTCCAAAAACGTGATTGTTGCGTGTTGTAAGGCTGTCATTTAGTGAGTATGCCGATAATTATAATACGCCTCCCAAAATGATGTGTGTAGGTTACGTTGAATGCGACAAGTCAATCACCGCGCGGCCGATTTAATTTGCATCCGTATTAAAGTATTTTTTAATGCATTTTCAAAAACCTATGAACAGTATTGCTTTGGAACTTATTGAACTTGAATAACGTAATGTAAATATGGAGAAAGCCAGACTGAGAGTAATGTTACGGAAGCACATTTACGTTCTTACGTTCGAAAAGAACATTCTTAAGCGTACAAATACTGAATTGTAAATGAATATGAGTAACAACTTGTTCTTAATAACAAATAACTATACCTTATTCACTTAAACATACAAAACAGTCGCCTTTTAATGATTATATAGATTAGCCAACAAAACGATAAATAGAGCAATTACAAAAGCAGAAGGAAACAAAATTAGACTGACTTCGATTATTATTAATCTCTTCAAAACGTAGGGGACAAAAATATGAAAGTTTAAAGTCAATCTGGGGAATAATAAAATGTAGATATAGAAGATTTTGCAATAGAATCATCAGAGCTAATTGAGAATGAACGTATTAGATAATAACGCTGAGGCGCAGCTTGCAGATTTCGTCTTCATCACCATATCACTTCACTCAGTAGACAGATACCTCTATAGTTAATCAATAATGATTGCTAATGACCTCGTAGTTAATGCGACCTTAAATAAACAAAAAATTAAATTGTGAGTAATGCTACAAAATGAAAGCATATTTAACTTATTACGTTCGACTTCTTACTGTTATGTTCTTAAGCGTGCAAATACCAATGTCACTTGCAACTTATTCTAATTAAGCTTATCACCTTATTCATATAAACATACAGAAAGGTCGTCTTTTACTGTCTATATTTGCCTACAAAATGATTAATAGAAAAATTGCAGAAGTTAAAGTTAATTCAAATTTCACTGAGTTTGTGAGGTTTTAATCTTTTCAAAAATTAGGGGACAAACGTATGGAAGTGGAGAACAAGTCCGGGAAAGAATCAAATGTAGTTGTAGATTTTGGGTCAGAATTTTTGGAAATAATTGAAAACGATCTTGTTAGAGAAAAACACTGAAGTTTAAGGGTGATATTTTATGCGCATTTTTTCGTATATAATCAGAAAAAGCGTACAAAATGGGAGCTGAACAAAAGTCTAACTAATCGCATTATTCATACCCTAAATTGAATCTAATAGTCTGAAAGCATATTTTATTACATTGAACCATATTGTTTAGAATTGCAAGGAACATACGTATCTATGATTAATTAAATTATTTTAATTATAAATTCCCAAGCTTTTTTAATATTTCGAATGCCAAAAAATATATTGCTGAAAAAATTTTCTCTCGAAACGTTTTGTGTGTCCACAATGGGATAAAAATCCCGTTTTACTTGTAATGTATGGAAGCGTAGTCGGCGAAAGGAAAGCTTTAGTCCGTTGTCCATGTAAAACGATTTTATTTAACGAAGAACTATAAGAGAAAAAAATTGACATCGCTACGAAACTTATGGATTCAAAAAAATTACTGGTTTGCTAACTTTTCTGTGATCCGGTAGTTCTAACGTGAACATACTGTGTGCTACAGACCAAAACTGCGTATTTACAATTTTTGAAAAAGTAAGAAAGGGGAAATATCCCAATGAAGTTGTGTAAAACTCTATATTTCGAATATATTTGTACGTTTTTCATTATGATGTAAGATATATTGTAACTAATGCATGATATTTCTTTAATGCCAAGTGTACACTGAGAAAAAAGCGAACCTGCTTCTTGCACGCTTATTGTATTCAATGTTATTAGAGTAATTTCACTTTCCTGTTATTATAAAAGCAAATCTGTTGTATGACTGTACCATTTTTTAAAATGTTTCATTTTTTGGACAACAGATCAATTTTCATTACAACTGTATAATAAACCATCAAATAAATTTACAGAACTTTAGCAGCCATTTTCAAATGTGATTATGATTTAAAATGGTAAAAGCGATTTTTATGTTTTAACAACAGTTAAGCAATCGCAAAAATCTGAAATATTCACAGTTTTAAGAACTTTTCACATTTCTTTCAATCCTCTTCCAGGGTTCTAAGACAGTAAACATTATTTTTTGGTATTTAAAAACAATTGCGCTTGAACTTGGCGATGTGGATAGGGATTGGGATTTTTTGAAAATATGCTTCCCTACTATGATAAATTATTTTGTTATTTTTCATATTTTGTTGTCGCCAAAATTAAAATTAAAAGAAAACAAATGTCTGGCTGTAGGAGAGTGTGGGTCATTGGACGGGGACTAAGAAACTTGTCAAAAATATTATTTTTATATTAGAGTTATAGTGTAACTACTTATATCCCATTTGGTTTAGGGGAACTTTTTATCATCTTATGTGGGGGACATCCTCTAAATTGGTAAAAAAATTTCTTCGATTTTTTCTTTAATACATTTTTTCTTCTCATATGTATCAGAGGGTAGTATAAAAATTGGTGCCGGGCCCATTTTTTGCGAACCCTTTGTACATTTGAAAATTGCAAAAAAGTAACATTGCAAAAGTACAATATTGAATACGGTGATTTTTGTTGTAAATGAATCATGTTCTACAAAATCAGATTATGAAAAGGCGATTTATAATATTTTTAAAGAGTGTTTTTGGCAAAATTTCTGTTGAAACTATAAAATTACAAATATAATTCTTAAGAACCGCTACACTTGAGTAATGTTTTTGAATACTACTACGCGTTCTTATGACACCTGGTAGTTAAAACTATATGTTTTTATTTCAACAAATTATGCCAAAACCAAAATTTGTTTATGGTATCATGGGCTATTGATAGTATAAGTGTGCAAGACAAATAACAAAGATACTCCCTAAGAAAATCATTTGTTTTTGTTTTTAGATTTTGGTTTTAAATGATACCAAATCATGCCCTTTTCACGTTATTTGTGTTCTCCAGATATTTTCTCGCGTAGTTTGCTGGGGAGTCTCAAGATCAGCACAGGACAGAGAGGAGTGTCACGTGACACGTCCTTTGCGGTTGGAGACTATCTTGCCCATTGTCAGCATGCTTGTCCCGCCCAATTGAACCATTGAACGAGTAGCTGGAGGGTTCTCGATCCGAGCGGGTTTATGCTGCGCATGAGGTGATGTCCAAACCTTACTCTTACTTTTATCTCGTGGAATTTATAGAGCTGTAACAGTGTTCCAATGCTTGTGCTGTACGAACACGTATGCTTATGTCCTATATGGATGTGAGGTTGTTCTTTTTTTTTAATTTACCTATTCGGTATAACTGGCGATAGCCATTTAGTATGCGTTGCATGGTAGCGTGAGCCATTCCAAGATAACAAGTTTGTAATTTCATTTCATTAATCACATGCCATTTGTACTTTTTATTGAATTGTGAAAGCTACTATTATTGCTTAGTTAAAATCTGATTACGAGATCACTAAGTGCAAATATTCCTACATGTATGTGAATGCTATTGTAAGCATTTAAATTGTATAACTGTTTTTCTGATTAATCAGCTATTGTGCCACTAATATGAGAGTGATAATTTACCTACAATTATTACAATTTTTGTGATTGTAGTTTTTAAATCAGTATATTTTACATATTTTTACATTTTATCGGTCTGTATGTTCATGAATCTGTATCACGAGTTGAATAATTTACCTCGTAATTATCATAAATTGGGTTGATGTTGCTCTGTATAACGTTCAATAATTTTCCATTTTTATCACTTGTTACAATTTTTAATTATTTCATTTCTCAGTGTTTGGTATTTAACAGTCTAATTTTAAATTATTTGAAATGTGATATCAATTGATTAATTTACCCACATAGTTGTAATTGTAAACAGAATCTGTAATAAACTTTATTTAATAAATCCATATTTGTTAATTGATGTTCTAGTTTGCAATACAATTTTAATGTCATATTTAAATTTCTATTTACACGAGATACTTTAGAGATCAATGTTGACTGCAAGATCAGGTGACCAACCAGGTGACCAACAAGGTGACCAACACATCATTTTCAACCTTGCCACAATTAGATTTTATTTTCTACCGCAACAACGTCCATTTGAACATTGTAACCTGAACATTATTTCAAGTCGTTGATTCCACAATTTCTCTTTGCAGTATGAATGCTTTTCTTTTAAATTAATCTCATTAACTCAAATTTTATTTGTTGATAAAGCTCGGTTAACATTGTATTTTTGAATTATTTACCAACTGTCATTGCACTGTCTAATTAGGTCATGTCAGAGTAAATTTCGTAGGAAGTGTGACAGCGGCAAGAAAGATAGAAGTCTTGTAGAACAGTCCTTTTATGATCTCTTTGAATTTGACATATATCTATGTTCAGATAATTACTCTCTTACATTCAGACCATCAATTCTGAATTATGATAAAAGTTGTCGAGTCTTTTAGAAGTGATCAAATGTACATTCTTCGGTTCTACGGACTCTTTTCTAAAGAATGAGCACATTCTTTGCCGAATCTATACTAGCTGCGAACGCTTCCAGAGTATGCAATGCGCAAAACACTAATGTAAAGCAGCTTGCAGCCTCCTCTTTCGCCTGTGCTAAACTTACTTCGCACACGCTTTGAAATCTTTTGCATACAATTAGTGAAACAACGTAATTTACGTAACAATGGCACGGACCTCAAGATTCACGCACGCTTAGTGGTTTGTCGTTCGAGCGTAATGAGAGCGACAAAGAGAGGTGTACCCGAATCACCTCGTGCCCATGTTGCTTGTACTATTTTTAACACACTGTGAGCGAAACGCAATGCGTCAAGTTAAGGAATATAAATTAAATATGAAATAACAAGAATAATGTTATGAATATCTCAAAATATTAATTGTAAGTAGCTTACATATTAAATATTTCTATTTCTTCCTTTCTGCGTGCACAAGATGCCACCAATCACTAGAGCAACCTACAAACAAAAGAATAGGTTTAAAACCATTGCATTTATTGTATATAATAAAATATTCTTCTTAGCTAAAACTCGCTTTGCTCGTGAATAGGCTGACTTGGACCACGCGCGCATGCACCCTGCTTTTACCGGGGCTCACAAGCATTATCTTGATGGCAAGCGCATGTAATTTTTAACAGGAGCTCAGCATTTAGCTTGATCCGATTTTTATCCCCCAGTGTTAGCCCTGGGGGTATGGAAGATGAAATGATGGTTAGGGGTGAGAGGACGCCCCACTCATTCAAACACAAATAGACCCATGCCCGAGTAGAGACCACGATCTTCTGAACCGAGATCGTTACGACACTACAACCTTAACGATCTCGGACATCTGAAAGTATCATTTTGATACTTTAGTTAGTGTGAACACATTATGATTTTTTTTTGCTTTCGGTTTTGGCTTATTCTCTCCAAAAAATTGCACAATTTTATAAGAACCGATATCAACGGTTTCATAAATATTAATGGTGGTTTTTACATCGAGTAAAGAATCTATAATGTTGACAGAGATAAATTCGACATATCATCGATTCTTCGACATATCATCTATATAAATTAAAAGTATTTCTTCAACAAAGATTTTTTTCGTTGCACCACTTTTCCAATATTTTTGTTGGCTGAGATGTATTGTTTTGATTTCTCAGGTAGCATACTTATTTTAATATTATTTACCATTTCAGCAATATTTTTTGGTCGCGTTTCATCAAAATCTATTTCCAAATCACTTTGTCATATTAACCTTCCTTGTACAAATGAGCTCCAATCAGTGTCGTAACACTTGTAATTAATAAACAAAGACGCCTTTAACACGAAAGACATATGTGAATTGTTACAGATGTTTCGCACACGCTTGATGTCACACGGAAAACAAGCACGAGAAACTGCCTTTCGTGCACGGCGTGTAAAAAATTACTTTTATCTCGTAGAAAACAAGGACGGAAAACCATGTTCCGCAAACGGTCAATACCATCAATAATATTTTATATATCGGGTGTAATTGAAGTAGAGTTTTGAAAAAGTCCTGAAAATATTTCTATATTTTTTCCGAAATTTGGAGCTTCGTGTTTTCCTAAAAATATTTTTTTATAATTTTTTCCAAAATCTGTGTGCTCATCCGGTAAGCTACCCCGCTTCTTAAACCGTCGGAAGGTTGTGTTTTCAAACATATGTAGTCTGATGTCAATTTGTCTCAGCATTAAGCAGGATTTGAAAAAGTAAATTACTTGTGTCATTTCTCTGATAAATACTTGTTTACATTTCTACTTTTTAATATTTATTATGCCATTTTGCCTATAAATATGAAACAAATATTAATCCTCCAGTTTCGCAACCAAATTTATGAATTGTGTAGCCTGTAATATTATCTCTTGAATTTAATGAGAAAACAGCTGCCAAAAGGGTTATTATGCAATTATTTTTGTATAACGATAAATATGTATGTTACTTTCGGGTAATTGCGCCTATACCAACAGGTGCTGTAGTAAAAGTTTGTTTAGAAACAGCTAGTGAATTGTATCCCTGGTTGAATACTCCAATACCTTCTTCACAACTGGCAATTGGACAAATGTCAATTAACCACACAAAAAAATGGATTAAAAGTTATCGACAACATTTTCTCGCCTAATTTAACTAAAGTGAAAACAGTATTTTTACGATATATCTCCTCATATATCCTTATTTCGAGCTTAGGTCAACCACATCAGAGAATATGAAACCCCTTACCATCACAATCACTAACTATTAATTTCGTTCAATATTGTCAGAAACTGTAACATTCTAACTGAAAACAAAAATCTCTTATACAATTGATTTGTAATTACGAGCTTAATTGTATTTAGTAATATTTTTCTACAGTTATAAATAGATAATGTTTACTTTCCTCGTGAAAAAGGAATTAATTGCGTCTGACGTTTCTAATCTAATATGCTGCTCTATTTTATATTTTACTATTTTTTTAATTTTTAGTCCCACACATTGGATTCACCATATTTCGTCGCAATCAAATCCGTCCACACAAACTCAAAACCCCCTGTATACAAAGTACCCTGGAAACTCCATAAAGAGAATATTTTTGAACCTCATAAAAGAACTTTTTTACATTCTTACCAATTTTTCGCGAGATCCAGTGTCGGGTTCCATGTCGCAAACACAAAAATTAAAATATTATTGGAATTCTATGAGTAGACCGTGCTAGTGTGTGTTTGTGTTTTTAAATTTGTGTGTCAACATGTTATCTGCCATCTGTCACCAAGCAATATTAACCAAATTGTAAAATATTGTCTTGCCAGTGCTTTTAAAAGGTGTCGATTGTCTACCTCCAACCGAAGTTTTATAATTTGAAACGTGCTTTTCATAAACACTCAACACAACGTTCCTTGAGTTTCATACTGGTCACCAGGGACGGACAAAGAAGCAGTGTCAGACAATTTTATCCGTTACTCGTGACTTTCCCTGTGTGCTAAAATACAGGATGTTATTATAATGGGAATTATCAGAGGATTTAATTATTGCTAAGCATTCGTTATAAATGTAACAAGTGCAACACGGCTTCTGACGATTTTCAGCTTTTAAAAATCAACTGCCCCAGCTGGATTTAACTCTCGAACTTCAGGTTATGAAAGCAGTGCGCTCACATCAACGTCGGGACCGCCTTAGTATATTAAATGATGAGACCGAGGCTAAATGATTTTTAATTCTAGATTAAAGCTAAGAAAGTAAAGAATTTTGTTAACCTTGATTGTGATCATCATTACAATGATTTTTTCCTATACTATATATTTGATCCTATTAATCTCCCTTTATTTAATAGAAATATTGGAAAACCATAGATGCGAAAATTAAGTCTTCAAATATATCAGGGTTTAGGGGGTATGCCTTACATTGTGGATTTTTTTATCTCGTTCCGTGTAATTTCACATACACGCCTGGTGCATTTCGACGTTGTTATGCTTATCCAAAGCGTTTGAATTTGCTTGGTCGGTATTTGTAATTTCATCAGATCAAGTAGAAAATACCTCAAAGCGAGGTTTCATATAAGATATTTTTGCACAAAGGATGAGAACGTTGTGGCTCATTCAGGTAGATGAAATGAGAGTTAAATTAGTGTTTATGATTCCCAAGTTCCCTCAAAGCTCAGCGTTCGCTTTTTACAGGGCACGATTCGTATACTTGACATCGCATAATTTCATCCTATTCAGCGTCTACGCAGCTTCCACAATGGTAAGAAGGCCACACCGTTCGTTGAGACTAATTGCCTTTCCTCCCGAGAGGCGCACTAGTGGGTGACCCAGCCTTCTCTCAGCTGGTGTTATTCGCACGCGCCTTTGCCTGCTGACTCCACTCCTCCCTAGTGATCAATAGCAATGCGGATGATTCTGCAGCGTCTCTGACGGAAGGTTCTAGGGTTCGTGTCCCGATGGTGGCGAATTTTTGAACATTTTTAAATAGCTACACCGAATTCAGCGGCATGCTTCACTGATCTGTAGATTTCCGTTTTTTTCAACCGATACCAGGCGAATACCGGAACAGTACCCTAACAAAAGGGCAACGGACCGCGATCTCTCCTTCCTCTTCCTTGTCCTATCCTCACCCCTTACTTACACACACACACACTAACATTTACTACACTACACATCTTGGAAGATCAGATGGGAGCTTAGAGCTTGTTCCGGTGTGGTGTTGCCTCACTAATAGAGGACGGCTTGCTGGGGAAAATCCTGGATGTCGACATATAGATCGGTGCCGGATCTCGGCAACCAGTGGGAGAAGTAATACTGCCACCAGACGTGAATTGAATTTATGCATTAGTTTACGAGGCGTGATTCGGGCCATCAGGTCCTCTCTTCCGGCTGATCACACAAAATTCGCTACTCTCTTTTCACCCACTAGCGGAGAAGGAAGGTATCAGTCGAGTGACGAAACATGCGATTTGGATTTAGCTCAGAGGCTACATTTAGGCTTGTGGATCTTTTCCATGCAAGTAGATCTACTAACATGGGAAGCCGGCTATACTTCCCCTCCGAAGGAAGGCGTACGAAGGATTTTATCACCCAAAAAAATCCGCGGCTTACATCGGGTTTGAGTCCGCGAACTTGAAGATAACAGTCCGATACGCTTACACCACCGCCGCCCAAGTACATCTGAGTAACGTTATTAAAGCATTTACTACAAACTAATAATTTTAGCAGTTGATTTGCTGGGATACAATGAATTGGTGGCAATATTACTTCTGTCTCTCCTTGCCACCCTCTTGAGCGGCTTCCTCTGCGCGTGCGCACGCGGCACGCGCAGCAGAGGTGAAATGGCGTGCCACGCGTGCGCAGGGCTGGAGACACTGCTGGACACGGTGCAGACGGTGAAGGAGCTGCAGGTGGAGCTGTCGGTGATGAAGCCCAAGCTCGCCAAGGCCAGCGAGGAGTCCAGCGCCATGCTGGAGAAGATCTCCGCCGACCGCGTGAGTTCAAGTTTTTTTTCTGTTTTTACATCTTACCAGATATGGGTATCATCAACACCAAATAATTGCGATGAGACTACACGCGAGATAAGGTACGGATTACCTGAGAGTCCCCTCCAATATTTCCTTACATCAAAAATGGGCACAAATCCTTTTTGTTCTCTCCCACCCCTTCCCAGCACTGACGTCCTTGCATTTAGGGAACGAATACCTAGGGTGTGGGTTTGCTCATCCTCTACTTCTGTCACACTCATGGATTTTCAATTTCAATCAAAGATTATTCAAACGAATAATCAAAAAATATTTCTCCTGTGACATTTTTATTCTTGAAGTAGAATTCGTTTAAAATGTCCCGGGTTTGCAGTCTCACCCGCAATCTGGATTGTCGATCGAATTCTAATTCAATCTTCGACTACTCGCGTCTCGTAAGCTTCATTGCGTCTCATGTTTCCCAAATAGTAGGAGGTTCTATTTTAGTGCGTAAGTTTTGTGGTACAACTAACTTACTGTAGACACCTGTACTTTGTAACACCAATATTCAGGTTCTTACCGATACAAATTAAGTTCGCAAACATATTTTCCCAAAGACACTTCTTTGAGGTTTGCTAGTTAAAGTAAGACGGAGTAAATACATACGGAACTTGCTGCTCCCGTCCAAACATTCCTCTTTTTACTTTCCCGCATACGTAACTACTATATACGAGGAGTGCAAAATAACTGAAGGGTATTTTGAAACAAAATACGAAAGCATGTCGCCGAAATATCATGGGTAAGTACGAATAAGTCTGTACAGATATGAGACGTAAGACGCCGTAAAATAAAAACAAATACAAGTTTAAGAAATTATTAAACGTTTTAAAAATTGTGAAAATAAATTATGTGGAATAAAATTTGGCATTGATAGCCGAGACAAAAGAACGAGCATTACATAGTTGCGCTGTGGACAAGATCACATCGCAGCCAAGTAATAACAATTGGAACAAGTGAACGGAGGAGGCGGGTTTTTATCTTAGACGAACAATTTTCATGATATTTAGTCTGTGTTTGGTAAAGACGTGTCGCCATAAATTTATCAATTTTTGTTAGAGTTTCTTAGGTGAAGGATGTATTGTCCAGGAGTCGTAAAAGGTTTCGAGAAAAAGTTAAGATAAATATTAGTATGTCATTTTTGGATGCGAGTGGTAGAAAAACATGGACATATAAACTGAGCGTGGAGCTTCGAAAAATGCTGCAAGAAAGTTTCGTTATGGACGTGGATTTCTTCTCACAGCCACGTGAACAGCATTTTTTCAACAGGAAAGTTGAGTGTTTAAGCACAGAAAGGACATTGCAGCCAGTAATATTCAAGGCCAAGATCGTGATATAAAAATAACTTAAAATTAAGAGATAAAGATTGTTTAGGACAAGGGTTAATTTTTTAAAAGCTCATTGGCCATCATTAGCTAGGAATGATAAAAGTAATCTAAGTAAATAAGTATTAAGTCTTGTCAAAATGTGCTTCAGAAAAGAAAAAGAAAGTAAATAATTATAGTAATAATAAACAGATATGCAGTCAGTACTTAATGTCACTGAAATATTAATTCAATATACAACGTGTTATTATTCAAAATTAACAACCAGTATAAGTACCAAACGTTCCTAACATAAATTTAAGCATTCATCAGCCGAATTCTAGTAAGAACGGCCGCTAACGAGAAAGAGACGGGAGCAGTCCTGAGATTTAAGTGTGAATACGCCCAAAATTACCACAACAATCGAGCAAGCCAATTAAATGAATTAAATAAAGATAAGAATAAACTAAAGAAGGGTAGTTGGCCTCGTCACAATACGGAGTAATTTACGTAAAATAGTAAAAGTTACGCAATGCTGCAGAAAATCGATTTCGATATTTCTACTATGTAAGCTGTTGTCGACTTCATAATGGTGTGGGCTGTTTTTCATGAAATGGATTTTGTCCTCCGGTCCAAGTTAACCATGCAGTGACTACAAATGGTTATGTTTAGCTATTTGGAGACACTTTGCAGCCATTCATTGATTTCATGCTCTCAAACAACGATGGAATTTTCATGGATGACAATGTGCCGTGTCACTTGGCCACAATTGTTCGCGATTGGTTTGAAGAACATTCTGGGCAATGTTAGCGAATGGTTTGGGCAACCAGATTGCCCGCCATGAATCCCATTGAACATAAATCGAGAGGTATTCGTCTTTCGTGCATAAAATCCTGGACCAGCAATACTTTCGCCATTGTGGACGACTAGAAGCAGCATAGCTCAATATTTCTGTTGGGGTCTTTCAAGGACTTGATTTACTTCAATGCCTCTCAGTCGGATTGTTTTGCACAGTCATTCTCATTTATATAATGTATTTGTTCATTTTTAGTTGCTAAAATTGACCTCTTGATTAACCAAGAATCTTTTGTGGTATGATGTTCGGGTGTATATACCTGATTACAAATACCTGATAATTTTGTTCTTCGGCAATTTCGCGAAGACTTATTGGTAAATTATTATATTAAATTTTCCGTTTTATACATTTAAAACTTTCTTTAAGAATACTGTACTTTCGAAAATGTCGTTCATATTTTCGATTAGATGTTAGATTGGTCATGTCTACTTAACACTACTTAACAGTTTCTGGGGAACATTTCAGTTAGAAACAGAAATAACTCCAATGAGAGTTGTATTTTTGAATTTTCGAGTTTATTTTCTACATCATCCTCCAAGTTGAAATGCATTCTTTGTTCATTTTTTCGTGTATATCCTAATGTTTTTGTAATAAAAATCGCTAACGAATAGGCTGTGATAGAATTCTTTAAACTAATTTTGATGTAATCGTATAGGTTTCATTTTGAGAAGCAGTAATCTCATTGTGATTTTGGAAACCAGATGCCCGGTAGGATCCTTTGTTAATTTACTACAATATGGATTTAATTTCAACTACTGCTTAGTCCGACATAAATATGAGTATGACACTTTCGTGACAACACTGGCGAGTATGGATATATCATCTATCGATTATCAATTCCTGCCGACCTATGAAGTTCCCTAAGTAAATCTGTATTCCCTTTATTCTCGAGAGATCTCCCCCCACCCGTTATAAAGAGGCTAGTTTTTCTTGCTAAAAGGTACATGGTACATGGTACTTGGTTCATGACCACACCTCACACACGGCGTTTTATTGTTTGAAGCTCCACACAGCGCGTTTTGACGATTTCAAGCAATTTTAGATCATCTTTGTTCGGTGGTTCAGTACGGTACAAATAACATTGTCGATTGCGCAACATTACGAGATAACTATAAAATTCGAGTGATGTAAATTTAATATTGACGTTTTCTCGAGAAATTTTAGGATTTACTAGAATTTGTTAAACTGCAAAATTGTTCCGATTTTGTCCTCTGCACAACTAGAAAATATTGTAATGAGACATACAGTATGGCCTATGCGTTTCAGTAATTGTTAGTAAAGCATTATCTCGACTTTTTAGTCAAGAATATCTTTTGTCATATTGTCGATTCTCAACAAAACGTACTTCATTAGTGGCAGGTTCATTATGACGCTCTCTGTAATTGGTTTGTGTCCTTTTCTCAGCATTAATAACGAATTTGTAGTTAATATTACAAATTGTAGGAATCGTTTGCAAAGCAATTCTAAAACCTTTATCACGTGAATCTATTAATTTGTTTGACACTGTAAATTGGAAACTCTGCAGATATTTAAGTTGTGGAAAATGAAAGCCTTTTATCTCTTTGTTATATAACAAAGTACCACTGATAGGTAAAAAGTATATGCGAAACACATATTTGGCATTTTTTTACTGTTGTAACTAAGATGTAACATAAAACCATCCTCGTGTAATTGTCTGGCTTTCAAAGAAGTCAACTGAAAAGCAGAATTATTTTCGAAAACTCTACGAAGTTAATTCTGAAAGTGGGATAACATCTTAATAACATACTGTATTTACTAGGCTCTCAGGGTGACGCCGCGTCCATGGCGAAGGTGCCGACGTTTCGGTCGCCATTCTGCGACCTTCCTCAGGGAGTAATGTGCATTACTCCCTGAGGAAGATCGCAGAATCTCCCGCAGAATCGGGCGGCGTCACCCGGACAACCTAGTAAATACTGACTCCGGCCGCGGAAGCCTACGCTCTCACTTAATAACTTACGTAATAATCGAGTAATCTGTATGTATATATCTGTCCGTTCCTCCCTCACATATGTTAAAGCACTTCCAGTCCACCTTTGCCACCTGTACTCAAACACGGTGTCTTTCGACGGACCCCTCTGTTCTTTCTTTATAGTATTATTTCTATCCGATAACTGCTATCAAGATCATTATCATCATTATTTCAATATTATCATTTCTATTATTGTTATTATTATTAAATAGAAAATGTAGGTAGAAACGGACTGATTTTGTGAAAGTATATTATTACCAGCGCCGGCTTAACACCGTACACACTTAGTTACTGTACACATTAATAATACAAAATAGACATTGGTTCGTGAATTGCCGTGAATATCCAAATTTTAGCTAGAAATTACCAGAGTAATACAAGTCCACATTGGCGAAAGTGGCACTTGGGGTAACACGTACAACAGGGAGTTCGCTCATGAGCTGTTAGGCGGACACTGGGGCATGCCGGAAGCATGTTACATATTTGCGTATGACAGATGTGATTGCTCTGCGAATAGAGCAAGTTTGACGCAGATGCACCTTTAAGATTTGTACATTTGTATGAGCTAGCTTTAAGGGAGCATTAAAAATAAATGCACTTGTGAAATAATATGCATTGGTATGTATGATATAATGTAGAATTTAACGCGCTAAGAAAGAATAGTCAATCAATAAACTGCAAATCTGGGATATTTCTTATGATTTACAGTGAAACGTTTATTAAGCAACCACTATTAGTTCCATGAAATAGAGGTATTTTAGAAGGGTAGTCGTTTAAAAAGAAAATTCTAATCTTTTTCATAATATGGTTTATTATAAACAGACATAATTCGTTTAGAAAAGTGTCTATTATACCACATGCGTATATAGGTTTTTAGTATAAGAGCACGAATTATGAAGAATGAAACATCTTGGCAAAAGGTTGGCAAAAGCTTTATTTTGCCTTCGTAGCCTAAAATGATATTTTAAAATATTTGCCACCAAACATTTGCCATAAATGACATTTTAAAATTGTTTTCCATCATTTTAAATGCGTTTAATATATTTATATCTCCTCTTTGGTAAAAATAAACGTTGAAAATGTTTGGTACTCCCAATAGTTGTCTATCGTAACGAGCCTCCATTTTCGTGTGTAGATTCAGTATGTCATCTGTATACGCATGACATATGTCTTCGGAGCGCATAACCTCGCATTTCATCGCACAATAAAAGAATAAAAACTTCAAGCGTTGGGTTTGAGTGACTGCTCAGATTCCGGATGCACCCACGTGTTACGACCAAGAAGGTAAGTCAAGGAAGGCTGTATTAAATAAAATGATTAAATGTTACGTTGGTTTCATAAATGCTGTCTCATTAAAAGAAATTATCTGAAAGGGGGCGAGTAGTGGCGATACTAAATCATTGGTCACAGTTAATTGTATATCTATTCTAGCACTTCCCCCTCTTGAACTTACTCGCGAATAAAACTGACGCACTGAACATGTCGCGCGAGTGCTTTTTACAACATTGCCAATTTTTATTTTAACTCTTACAATATCCCTGTTAACGGTCTCTAAAAAGGTGGGAATTAAGAGGAATTATTAAGTGGCCGGTCGGTAATCGGGGAGAGTGGTTGTCTGTGAATAAGTGTATAAATTGAATTTAGTATATGGGTTTTAGTGCTTATTCCAAGAAAAACCGGTCGTTGCGAAAGGTTGTCGTTTAAAAGGGGTGGTATTTAGAGCGATTTCACTGCATTTTTGAGCGTCAAAGTGTGAGATTGGCAGAGGTAAAGGATGTTTCAAAGAACCTCAGTGCCATCTAGAATGCAGGCATTATTAAAAAGCGCAAATGCAGCAATCGTTAAAACTCTGGTCTCTCCTGTCTTTCTATGTGATACAGAAACATGGGTGTTAAAAGGAAAATTGGCGTAAATAATTGAGAGGTAACAGATAAACATAGAGAACAACAAGTTCATGGCTGGGCTCTGGATATGAAAAAGTGGATAAGTTTTGTTCCTATATGGAAAATTACTTCCTCTAACACATGTAATCAGAATGTATGTTTTGTGGGTCCTTGGTTACGGAAAATTGATCGACGTAAATACGTCTTTCTGTCTTTTTGTGCGTTCGCCCATCTGTCCGCCTGCGGTTCACAATTAGATTGCTTTTTGCTTCAAATTATTCTAGCAATGAAAAAAAAACATTTTTCTCAAAACCGCTCATTTTTTCACTTCTAATTTCGGGAGTGCAAGGCTATTACTTATGCCGTAAGGCTGGGACATGCCGAAGACCCCTGGCCGTTCGTCATGAAGACCAATACATTCTCTCTTTACGACAGCCTTACAGAGTGGATTGTGGCCACTCACACAAGGTATGCAGCAGCTTGTCGCAAGCTACACAGAAATCTAGGGTGATAACGAAATATTTTGTTTTTCTAGCGATTACGTATTTCGATTTATCTAAATTGATCGTTTGGCTAGAGGAGGTAAACTGTTACCCCTCTTCCCGTGTTGTATCAAACAGCTAGTTAGTAGTTCGCTGAATTGAAGACTCACGTTGTCTGATCCTAACTGAAGATGAGACTGTTAAAGTGTCATATGTTCAAGAAATATAATTTTTCAGGAAAATTAAAATTTAGCCTTAAGATTAGATTAAACTGTTTTCGGATAACATGGCAGAATGCAAATTTTAAACACATTTTTAACATTTCGCTCTTTAAGGATTAGATTAACTGTTTTCGGATAACATGGCAGATGCAAATTTTAAACACATTTTGGTAGCATAACGGAAGCACATTAAAGTAAATATATTATACTATAAAACTAGAATATCAAGCATATAACAGGAGATTTACAGCACTTTGAAAATTAATTTTGAATTAAAGACTCCTTTGTTGATTTCCTCAATTGTTCTGTGACATTTCCTCTACGCCGCTACGT
>BOPP01000013.1:1158902-1178026 GCA_017312745.1 Gryllus bimaculatus
GCTACGTTAATCTCCACGCCAAATGACGAGGCATCCTCCGTATGTCCGGACACTCCGAATGTATTCTATGCTTTTTATTCACCACCACGATATGTAATACAAACCGGCAATGCGATTCGTACGTAAGTACGTAAATTGTAACTGTATTGTAAAATTGATCTACAAATTAGTTTATAGCGAACAATAATACGTAAACGAACATACCCCACAATTGAATCTAGGTTTGAAAATAAGAAGCAACACTGAAATCCGTGTAGCCCCGCAGAATTTTCTCGCTATCAACAGAGAACGTTCTATGACCACGCTGGGCACAACTCAGTTTGCAATGTACGTGCCGCTCTTCTTCCAGCCGTGAGTGGATATTAAATGTGATTAAACTTAAAAATATGCAATTGTGGCATTAATGCTGTAATACCTCCAGCTTTACGTTAGATCTAGTTTTTTGATACAGTTTTGCTTCGTACGCACGTATTCCATAGTGTACAGACAGTCGTCAACTGTATCTTGTTTTGCTACATTGAATACCACAACTAAACCGGTTACAGTAAAACGGTATTGTAATGCAAGCACACGCGATGAACGTCAATTTATGTAATGCAACCTGTGAGTCACAAACCTGTGAGTTATTTAAAGGGCGCCAAGCGCACGTCTTATCTGCTATCCGCTCACCGGCGTTGAGCACCTCAGGGGTGAGCGCCCTGGGTCGAAGGACTGCATTTGGCTGACTGACTATAAATAATACACATTTCTTTGTGTCACTACCCGAAAAAATGGTACACGTTTATTACCGTGGTAAACTGTCTCTCTCACATACAATTATTTGTTGTGCTTTCCCCTGGCAAATAATTAGTATGGGCGTGAATTCACTTGCAGGATGGTTATGATTGTGAGAAAGGATCCCGAAAGGATTACACGTCCAATACCGGTCGGCTGCTGCGGAGGACCAGTTGAAATGCCTCAGAGGTCTCCTGCAGTCGGCAGGAACACGCGCGGATGTCCGACGTCAGGCTGTCGGGAGATTATTCCTGGCCGTCCGCGAAATGAAGAGTCGGTTTTTTGATGCGTGGGTCGCAGGTCGTCACACGTCGGACCGCGTTTTGTCATTTGCAGCCGAATGATAGTGGTGTACACCCTTACGGGTAATTTTAACACCCAGCCCGTCATCCGGAATAAATTCCGGTGCTGCAATGAGGGCTGGTAGGATCGTGTGAAGAACAGCGATCGTTCCTTGGATTGTTTCTCCAATAAACTGTTATTTTTTAACGCCCTCAGCTCACTCGATTCCCGTCCCACCCCTTTCGCAAGATGCGTGAGCTCTCTCACGTGCGTAGCGCGAAGCTTTTCATTGACTTGTTCAAAAGTTTCCAGAACATTCTATCACCCGATCTCTGTGAATGGGTTAAGAGAACTGCGCATCTTTGCAACCTTTACTTCCTAACATGTAATTGGTTGTTTATTGTTCTGCATCAAGTGCCTACGTGACTCGTCATAAGTCTGCGACCCTTCTATGAAGCTTCATGGTTTATTGCCCCTTAGGGATTAGCTCGCGAGCTGCCCCGAGTCTCATAATACGACAGTTCCGGGAGTCAATCGCCTATTGTCACACAAAAGATCGAAGGGGTGCTTTTCGGAGGGGGGCGGACGCCGGGGAATCCTTGGGTGGCGGCGCGCTGCGCATGGCAAATTATGCCGAAGGCGCCTTTCGCTCGGAGATATTTTAATAGGGCGGGATACACGGTCGCGCTGTGAAGTGGGTCTTTGCGACCCAGTATAAAATGTGATTATAATATTAGTGTGTACCAAAGTTGCCAAAAAGTGTAAATGTGAAGAAGAAGAAAATAGGTTTTAGACAACCACGCATAAAAACTGTTTGTTTCAGGTCATGCGTAACGTGCTTAAAGCTCATTTTAGTAACTAGTATTAAAAGTAAGGCTCAAGTGTTCAGATAGGTTCGTGAATCAAACAAGGAAACCAAAATAATTACGTCTGACCGTATCAGCTACTACTAATCTTAAAATATTATTCAGTGACTTTTATGCTTGAATAAAAATAGAATAAGTCAGTAAGGTTGCCTAAAAATAGTGTTCCACACACGTGCTAAAATTATTTTATATTTATCTTAGCATTCCACCACTCGGCCTATCGACCTCCTGACGCAACATTTATTACTTGCAAAATAAAAGACATGTTTCCCACTCGTATCACAAATAACTATTATTTATTTTGTAAAAACTAGGTTTACTACACAAGATGTCTGGAGGGAAATGTCGAAACTTTGAAAATAATATCTTAAAACAATTTTAAGCATAAAATGTCTAATAAACTCGTAGGATATTCTGAATAGCTGAGCGAGCGACAATAAGCACTCAAATGATGGTTTGAAAACAATATATTTATGCAAACATTTTCATTACAGAAACATGTTGTTACTCCAGAAACCTTGTTTATTATTTACGAAAGAAATTAATATATTTGTTCAGAAAGAGAAATTAACACATGAAAGCAACAGTCGAGTTGTGTAAATTGGGTAAACTGGGCATCACGGCAGGCTCGGTCTCGGTAGCCTAGAGCTGCCCGCGCGTTGTCTGTGGTAAGCACCGTGTATCCACGTAGGGGGGTAGTGAGAACGGCCTCTGTGAGCAGCCGTGCGTGATGCCTAGTTCCGTCTCTCCGCCTGCAGCCCGGCGCCACGACATAGACGCGTGGGGCGCGCTGTCGCCAACGTCCCGGTGCCTGGCGCAGGCGGAGATCGCCTCCCGGAAGGTATCTCTGCCGCCCACTATCGATGCGGCTGTATTGGCTGTGTGTGTTTGAGATTGACCGGTAATGCGTTTGCAGTGATCTGCATCAACATGTGTGGCGTCTACGCAAGCGAATTTGCCAACCGCTGAAATGGCCGTCTGCCCTGTGTATACATTACCGTCTCTCGGCAATTTCTTCGGAGCGCTTGTTTCTCACTCTATCAATAATTTTAATTTATTCCGTTATTAATTAATTTGTCCTGTTTTTTTTTATATTTTGCGATGAGTAAGATTTCATGTGTTTCACTGTGCGAAAATAAGCGAAGTACTGTCACAGTGTTCTCTCTCAGGATCATTGGTAACATCTAGATTGCTTGAAGAGCCATTTCCACATTTTTTGCGTTATTTCACATAAATATGCTGTAAGTGAGTCTTTCATTTTCATCATGGCTCGTCTTCAACGCAAATTAAATTGCCACTGTGAATGTCGGTCGTTTTCATTTCTTTACCCAGACATTCACATCTAACATTTTTTACACAATTTGAATTTGAGAAATTCGAAATTGGTTTTTTTATGAAAAGTCTGTGTTAATTAGCCACTCTTTCGTAGATTGTCTTTCTATTTTACATGTTGTCTTCACGCTAGACAGTTGTCTCTTGATGAACCAGATTATCTTCCGAAAATGTTTAAATGTGAAATTTCACACAAGAAAGGAGATATTTGAGGACACTCTAATGGCCCTATTAGTGTGGAAGTGTGTCAGATTGGAAACATCAATTTTTTCTGAGCATTCAGATTGATTGCTTTTATTTTTACCTGGTTTATAGTTTAGTAAAATACAACTGGAATTATTCGTATCATATCAATGTTGTAGAATTGTTTAATATTGATTGCTGTAATTGATAAAAAGATGAACGCTTCCTTGATATCTATTATTGCCCTTTACATAGATATTTCTTCTTTGATTTCAACCGTTCTGTATCTCCTTAAAAATAGTTTTACGTTAATTCAAAACTGCATAGAAAGTAATGGTTTATTATTTCCCACTTTTTAAGCACCTTTTTGTAGATATTTTTGCAACATCAACCGATGGGTTGCTATTACCGTCTTCAAAACTGTCTTCCCTCAAGTATGGACCAGAAGTTCGGTAATCGAACGTAACGTTGCTAGTAAGTAGTTTCTATTTATTCCAGTAGGTATTGCTTTTTTTCAAAGTCACTAGCTTTCCTTGCAATATCAGTACAATATATATATATATATATATATATATATATATATATATATATTCGTACGAACTCCTAAACAAGAAAAAAATATTTAAAGAAGCTTAAAGTGTGTTGATAGAAAAAGGAATACAAAAAATTATAGTTCTAATTAATAGTTTACGAGCAATAAAAAATTTGTTTAATTTGGATAATATAATTTTCAAAATAACATATCGAGACATATATTTATAAACTCTCATTTTTCGATTTCAAAATTTAGATTTCAGTAAGACGTCATAATATAGGAATTACTTTGTTATAAAAATATTTTTGGAAGTGTTGAAGAAAAAGAACAGATTCGTCATTGTTCCTGTTTGCTTACGGTGTGGGTCACTGTCTTTATTTTTAAAATTTAATTGTCCGCATTTTATACGTGCTGCGTTTTACTTGTGGCTCTCAGATCCCTTATAGTATTCCCGGAGTGCAATCTACTTGGTTCTTAAGAACTGTTTTAGCGACGAGTAGTAAACGTCTGGCATTTCAAAACAAGAAGGCAGGGGACATTATTTGACGTATCTAGACCACTGCGTTTTCCTCCAAGAGCACCAGTCGGCAGGCAAAACAAGTCGGCGGACGAATTAATAGGAGTCGTGGGGACGAAGGAGTAAGAGAGAGAGAGAGAGAGAGAGAGAGAGAGAGAGAGAAGTGAAGGACACCAAAGTGGGTGATCTGGGCTGTCCGGGTGACGCCGCGTCGAAGGCTGAGTTGCCGACGTTTCGACCATCCTGTCGTGGTCTTCCTCAGGGCTGGTATGCCTCGACACGAAAGTGGCAGCGAGGTCGCATCAGACGTCTGCGAACTACCGATATCCTCAGGGCAGTGGGTATGGCTGTAGAAGAACGTGGCAAGAAACGCACTCACTTAATTAAAACAAAGAAACAGGGACAAAAATTCCTTCTGCTGAAAAAAGTATGAAGTTTTTGTGAATGCTGTCCTGCATACAGTTTTATAATAATATGTCAGTAAACTAGGGGTGGTAGTTCGACTTCTACCTTATTGTATTAAGGGTAAAATCTACGTAATTTTTACTTAAATACTAGCTTAAGAAACCTGTCTTCCTTTGCGTTGCTGATCACTGGTGTCTATGCGACCACGCTGAAACTCTTCTGACGAACTCGTGATTGCCCGGTATGGTAGGGCATCATCCCCAACAGCTCCCACCAATTTCGTGTAACGTCCTAGGACATTTTTTCCTCGGAGACCGGCTGTTTTGACGCTTGAAGGCAGACAACTGATAAACATACACAGGTAGTGCATTTATTTCTCGCGATAAAGTTGTGTGATACCTTAATTATTAATTACATCGCTGGTGAGGTCGATACTTTCTAATAATTAAATATGGTAAATTAAATATATAGACATTATACAATATCTATATTTTGTAAATAATATTTTAATTAACTTTTCCCTATTTATAATTCATGTATTAATATAATTTTATTTCGATACCCCTAATTTTAGCTCTGAGGATTATCGCTACGCGATCGAAACGATCATTAGTAAAATACATTTTTGATGCCAGACAACACCTTTTATTTATCATATTTAATTATGTCATTTGATAATATTTCTTTTAGAAAAAAGATAGTAGCTATGGCTCATGTAACGCCTCAGCCCAACCCTTGTATAATTTTCAAAATAACATACCGAGACACATATATTTATCAACTCTAATTTTTCGATTTCAAAATTTAGATTTCAGTAAGACGTTATAAAATAGGAATGACTTTGTTATAAAAATATTTTTGGAAGTGTTGAAGAAAAAGAACAGATTCGTCATTGTTCCTGTTTGCTTACGGTGTGGGTCATTAGCACTATCAAGCATTACTTGATAATATGTGGCTATCCGAGAGCCTTTAAGACATTACAATACCTACATATTTCTGCGATGTAATCTTTCGAATTCTGGTATTCACTTCAGACGGTCTCTCCACCATATCTATGCTGCGGAAAAGATATAAGGACGAGTAAAGGGGGACCTGAAGTTAGAAGACGAGATCATGTTCATCTACCATACGTTTTAAAAACTATTTATTTAACTAATAATAATTAATTTAATTCATTTATTATATTTATTTAATTTATAAAATATCAATTTCATCCCGACTCACACTTCAGCCATAGAGTGAGTAAAAAATCACAATGTTCCATAAAACAATTTTTATTCACTATACAACATATACAAGAATGATCCAGGGATAAAAGGAACATCTTTCCAAAATTCCGGGAGATGTACCGGTGATAAACCAATTCCCCAACGCCTAGAAGAAGTCCAAAAACGCTAGCACCGTAGCCATATATCGAGAATAAAAGAACAGAACGTCGGCCAAAAGTCACCACCAGATCACTTGCTGTCACGACGAAACTGCTCTCTCGTATTCTCTCGCCAGTAGATTTTGCACTGCTTTCTCTCCGCCGCGAGGTTCATGTGTACCTCTTCTGGGCTGAGAGCTCGCTGTCTAGTGGCGACGTAAGGCTGGTGCCGGCGCTGCGAGCGCCGCTGCAGCGGGGCGACTGTCTCGGCTCCGCTTTCGGCGACCTCTCCTGAGCCACTCCCGGCGATGCCACATCGCTGCGACGCACCTGCGGCGGGTGTTTTAAATGGTCAATCGTGACCACAACAACCAATTCCTTTAAAAAATCTTAAACAAACGAACAATGAGTGTTTTGAAAGGTGGATGCAGTGGGAAGAAATTAATTAAAACATACAAAAATA
Organism: Gryllus bimaculatus; assembly: GCA_017312745.1. Classification (NCBI taxonomy): domain Eukaryota; kingdom Metazoa; phylum Arthropoda; class Insecta; order Orthoptera; family Gryllidae; genus Gryllus; species Gryllus bimaculatus. Next base: position 1,165,626 of record BOPP01000013.1, read on the forward strand.
AAATACTACATATTTTAGTCCTTCCCGTATTAGTTTTCTATTTCCTTTCGTCTCGGCTAACTATTCGAACTTGACACATACTCTTGCCTGCTTCCATCAATTGCCGCTCAAAGTACAGTTTTTGGAATTTTTTTAACTTGTCGTATTCTTAATAGTAGAACGGAAATATTAGTTTATGAATATTAAAGAAGAGTAAAACTTGTCATCTTTACAGTGCATTTATCACAATCCCCGTCAAAAGTTTAAAGAAAAAACTTGGAGCAGTTTTTGAGAAAACCTTTTTGTAATTTTTGAAAATTGCACAAATTGCACACAAAATTGTGCAAAAACTACTAAAATTTTCAAAAAATCTACACGACGTTAATGAAAGAACACGTTATAGGCAACAAATTTTATTTGAAGGAAAAATCTGTATCTTTAGCTTAGTAATTGTAGGAAGACCCCGGAAAAAAATGCAAACTTTTAAAATTTTCGAAAATTCAGAGTTAAGCGTGAATTTGTGGAACAAATTTGAAAATATCCAGGAGACTTCATGTAAAGTAACCCTAAATGAACTGAATGAATGATTTTCAAAATCGCAGAGCTTCGAATCGAGCTAGATTACAAGAGGTTTCTTCAATTTGGAAAAACGTTCTAAGCACAGTTTCGGCGCTAGTGTTCACATACGGACGGACGGACATTTTGAAAAAGCGGCATTGACGATCTACTTTTTTCTTGCTTTAATATGAGAGAGTCTTCAGAGGACATTGGGCACGGTCACATTAAAGGAAACCGATACAGTCCACTATTAGAGTTCAAGGAAAGTTCGTTTGGCGCCCTGCCGAAGACCAAACCGTGCTACCGCGATTAGTAAGTTGCAGCTCACACACTGGCGAGAAGCCGGAAAGACTATAGTTGTGCTCTCTTCACATATGTTGATATTGATTGATTAGTTTTTTCGCCATTAGTAGCTGTAAATGTAGTGCATGATTAAAAGCGGAAATGTGTGGTCATCTTTCTCCGCTGGTGTTCCCCAACCGGGCATCTCCCACCAGCGGAATACCACCCCGCCTGGGACAAGCCCGAATCTTTCGTATGTACGGTAGGGTAGTGCATGTAAGTGTCAGTGTGTATTAGTAAGGAGTGAGGAGAGACAAAGAAAGGAAGAAAATATGGGGGGCCGTGACTACCTATCAGAATCGACTGTTAGAATTTCCGTTCAGACAGCGGCTGAATCGAACCTCTCTACCTAGTAACCGAAATCCTCCATCGTTGAGACTTGAACCCTAGAATCTCCCAGTGAGAGGCACTGCAGTGGAATCAGTTGATGCCCTGAGCTACATAAACCGGTCTACACAAACATTACATTCTAGTCAATGTTACACATCGTTGAACAGCACGTTTATGCTCCCATATTCAATTCAGCAGCTTGTAGGGAAGTGGGAGACTATTTGAATTTTGATTCATCTCCGAAGTTTTCAAATGAGTCCTCTCCACGTTTCACAATCTGTACCGATCATTAGGTGCTTAGCAGTAATAATATTGAATTCTCATTTTACTAAGCATTTATTGGCGGACAAAAATCAGAGTAATTAAACTACACAGTATATTCTGCTTAATACTTATCTGTCAATTTGATTTTTACATAGGGATAGATTTTAACATTTGAACTCATCTGCAATCCGTGTTTCCTTATCGCATTATTTATGTAAATTTTCAAAGACGATAATGAAAACTCAATGTTTATTTTTTATCTGAATGTTTCACAGGCATTGTAGGTGAATATGCATCGGTTTAGCTCAAAATATACTTTTGAAATGAATACTAAGATTTAATAGGTATTGTAATTTAAAAGGGCTGTTAAAGCGTGTTGGCCATAAATGCTTTAAATGTATATGGGTAAAGGTCTCTTATTGCACTCAGAAGTGTGAGGATTCATTCACTTCTGCCACTATGTACTCATATATCTCTACTATTTTTTTCATTTCTACAGATATTGAAACCAATAAAATAGATCACTATTTATTTTTTTATTTATTGTATTCCTTTTCCAGTGATTAATTGGGTTGAATTTCTATGTTCATAATATTGGTCATAAATACCAACAACGAGCAATGTTCAACCGTTTATGTACATTTTTAGCACAGTTTACAGAAGTGTGGCCCCATTAAGTTCAGCGGTGCTTCAATCACGCAGAAAGTAGAATATTTTCTCAAACATATTGAACAGTAAACTATCCGATGTTAATACTAAATTGTTCGGGAGAATACTTATGAAGTCTGTGTTGAAGAGCCTTGCAAGGCTGTCTTCGGCTACCGAAGCAAAATACCAGGAACTCTCCGCGATTTCTGGAGTGGTAGATGAATTACGTGAATTGGCCTCTTCGTTCTCCACTTCGTCCACTGTGGGAGTCATCTCGACGCTGACCCCGTTTTCCAGACACTGCTCTGCGTTGAGCCAGTTTGTTTCTTTACTGCCCCACTTCTGGTCGGGTCATCGGCATTTCTCGACTCTCTGACAAAGTAACTACTTAGATGTCCTTTTTTCTCATGAGATGAAAGAGGTACCGAGGGTGAACATTTATAATTGAATTTTAGATGCAACTCCTTTGTTCTTCCATGTGTTAGATACATTGTCATTCGAATTTAATAGCACTTGAGAGAGAATGAAATAATTTATGAAAATCTTCTGGAGCAATCTTCGTGTATGTTATACCTTTAGACTTTTGTGGAAATTTAATTTCTGAAATATATTTTAATATAATATATATTTTCTTTTTTAATGAAGAGTTCAAAGCGCATGGTAGGGCATGAAGAAATATATTTAAATAACGTACGAATTTAAGAATAATTTGTTAATATTCCATAATTCTGAAGTACGAAGAAACAGTGAAACTAGAGATAATGTGTTGCGAAAAATTTTCTGAATTTCGGACATTCGAAAGCCGTCTGGGGAGCTGCTTTTCAAGAATCGCCTGATGTATTAATTCCGGGAATGAATTTAATTCCGGAAGATGACGGTGGCGGTGTTCCTGTTGAACAATGAGATTTCAGCATGATATCCATAGGCTTGTAGGATTTCCTTCTCCAAGTATCTCCATCAATGGTCACCATTCCTGCTGGGGACTAACTGTAAGCTCCTAACATATGTGATAGTGTGATGCATATAAATTAATGTGTAAGAGGAGACAAAGGGAATAGGATGAAGAAGAAAAGGTCGAAATCTTGGCTGACCGGGTGACGCCGCATTGACGGCTGGGTTGCCAATTATACTCCGACCAACCCACTCATAAATAAACCCGAGCGCTGACCACTCCGGCGCAGACCAGCCCTGAGGAAGACCATGATCAGATGATCGAAACGTCGGTATCACAGCCTTCAACGCGGCGTCACCCGGACAGTCAAGATCTTGACTTTGGCCGCGGAAGCCTACCACTTCACTTATGAAAAGATCGCACATCATCTATAATCCTTTTGTTAAGGTACTGCTCCGTTATTCGCCACGTACTGATCAGAGAACCCTCGGCAAACCACCAAACAGAACTGCACTAGAATTCTCAAGTGGTTGAATTCGACCTAGATAATAATGTAGATGCTGTGTAGTCCGTGTCAAATACTACTAACCACGGTATTCGATCCATAAGATCTCTCGGTTCTGCAACTCTGCAGAAGCAACGACGATGCTATCACTGAGTCATCGCATCACGTTGTTACTGAATTCGCGTTTGCGGTAGGCACCGAATCGGCAGTCTGAACGCTAGGGCTTACAATGGTCCTGCTCTGTGGCCGCCGCATTGGCCTTCTCTCGCAACCCCTCTTCGCGCGGGCGCAGTGACGACGCGCCGGGTAACGATGGAAGCCCCGCGGCGAACGGGGCCTTGATTAACCACGCGCAGAGGACGGCGGGGCGGCGCCAGCGGAGGGATCAGCGGAGCAAGGGAGAGTTGTGCGAGGTCCGACGGCGCTGTGTTGAATTAGACGGAGTGGGGCAGGGCTAGGCTGCGCATGGCAGGACTGGGCGGGGAAGGGCAGGGAGGGAAGAGGATGGGTAGGGTAGGGTAGTGTGGGGCCCAAGCTCGCGCCCTGCCACCCGACAAGCTTGTCGATAACGAAATGGACGCCTCTTCTCCCGCTCGCTTTCGCCCTCCTGCAAATGCCGAATATAACAGCCTTACGCGTTTGCGCACTGCCCAGCTTCCAAGTCCTCTCGACGCGCACCATGCTACTCTGGGAGAAGAAGAGATGCTCCCGGGGGCCGCAGCAACAAGGCCTCCCGCTCCTGAATGGCCAGCCTTTTGGCACAATCATTGCGCGGCTTGTCCCTCACGCCGCCGCCCGGGTCCGGTGCGCGCGCTCGATGTCGTAGGCTCCAGACCTGACACCTAGCTGCTCAGCTAAACCAGAATGCATTTTTCCGCAATCAGCCCATGACTCGTTCCGCTAGCTCTGGATGGCCAGTAACAGATGATTTGTTACGACGCGACTGGTATTTCAAGGTAATCACCTTGACGCACCACCGCTCGTTACGGCTGTCATGCAGGCGAACTGCACTGTCGCCTCTGCCGCCGTCACCCTAGCCTGTAATATATCGAGCCTGTCTATCACTCCTTATGGTTACGGTTAAATGTCGATATCTCGGCAGTTAGTGTGGGGCCGGGAATTCAGCTCCACCCCACGGGTCGCCAAAAGCACCGCGCATCACTGCCCGGCCCAGCAAACGCTCGGCAAGTAGCCCCCAGCCCCTGCGGGTCCCCCGGGCACCGCCACCGCGCGGCAGGTAGCTCCCCTCACCCAGCCGGCCGATAGCCGCCCGCCACGTTCTGGCGAGACCATAACTGCAGCAAGGAGCAAACACGTCCGCTCGGCTCGACATGTACTCTGGAGGAACAATATATAATATATATATAATTATATATATATATATTATATATATAATATAATATATATAGTCGTACGAACTCCTAAACAAGAAAGAAAATATTTAAGAGCTTTAAAGTTTGTTGATAGAAAAAGGAATACAAAAAAATCTATAGTTCTAATTTAATAGTTACGAGCAATAAAAAATTTGTTTAATTTGGATAATATTAATTTTCAAATAACATATCGAGACATAATATTTATAAAACTCTCATTTTTCGATTCAAAAATTTAGATTTCAGTTAAGACGTCATAATAGGAATTACTTGTTATTAAAAATATTTTGAAAGTGTTAAGAAAAAGAACAGATTCGTCATTGTTTCCTGTTTGCTTACCGGTGTGGGTCAACTGTCTTTAATTTTTAAATTTAATTGTCCCGACCATTTTTTACGTGCTGCGTTTAACTTTGTGGCTCTCAGATCCCTCTTATTTTAGTATTCCCGGAGTGCAATCGACTGCGTCTTAAGAACTAGTTTAGCACGGAGTAGAAACGATCTGTGGCCATTTCAAAACAAAGAGGCAGGGACATTATTTGACGTATTCTAAGGACCACTGCCGTTTTCCTCCAATGCAGCACCAGTCGCAGGCAAAACAAGTCGGCGGACGAATTAATAGGGAGTCGTCAGGGACGAATGAAGTTGAGAGAGAGAGAGAGGAGAGAGAGAGAGAGTGAAGGACACCAAAGTGGGTGATCTGGGCTGTCGAGTGACGCCGCGTCGAAGGCTTGAGTTGCCGACGTTTCGACCATCCTGTCCGTGGTCTTCCTTCAGGGTGGTATGCCCTCCGACAAAAGAAAGTGGCAGCCGAGTCGCATCAGACGTCTGCGAATGACCGAGTATCCTCAGGGCAGTGGGTATGGCTGTAGAAGAACGTGGCAAGAAAACGCACTCACTTAATTAAAAAAGAAACAGGACCAAAAATCCTTCTGCTGAAAAAAGTATGAGTTTTTGTGAATGCCCTGTCCTGCATACCAGTTTTATAATAATATGTCCCCAGTAAAAGACTAGGGGTATGGTAGTTCGACTCTACCCTTATTGTTATTAAGGTAAAATCTTGCGTAAATTTTATACTTAAAACTAGCTTAAGAAACCTATCTTCCTTTGCGTTGCGATCACTGGTGTCTATGCGACCACGCTGAAACTCTTCTGACGAACTCGTTAGTTGCGCCGGTATGTAGGCATCAATCCCCAACAGCTCCCACAATTTCGCTGTAACGTCCTAGGACATTTTTTTCCTTCGGAGACGGCTGTTTTGACGCTTTGAAGGCAGACAACTGATAAACATACACAGGTAGTGCATTTATTGTCTCGCGATAAAGTTGTGTGATACCTTAATTATTAATTTACATCGCTGGTGGGCGATACTTTCTAATATTAAAATATGGGTAAATTAAATATATAGACATTATACAATATCTAGATTTTGTAAATAATATTTTAATTAAACTCTTCCCTATTGTTTATCATTCATGTATTATATTAATTTTTATTCGAGACCCCTAATTTTGTAGCTCTGAGATATCCGCTACCCGCGATCGAAATTCATAGTAAAATAAATGATTTTTGATGCCCAGACAACACCCTTTTATGTTATCATATTTAATTATGTCCATGTTGATAATAATTTCTTTTAGAAAAAGAGGATAGTTAGCTATGGCTCATGTAAACGCCTGCAGCCGAACCCTTGGTATAATTTTCCAACAATAAACATACCGAGACACATATATTTATCAAACTCTAAATTTTCGATTTCAAAATTTAGATTTCAGTAGACGTTATAAAAATAGGAATGACTTGTTATAAAAATATTTTTTGGAAGGCTGTTTCGAAGAAAAAGGAACAATTCGTCATTTTCCTGTTTGCTACGGTGTGGGTCATTAGGCACTATCAAGCATTACTTGATAATATGTGGCTATCTGAGAGCCTTTAAAGACATTACAATACCTACATATTTCTTCGATGTAATCTTTCGAATTCTGGTATTCACTTCAGACGGTCTCTCACCATATCTATGCTGCTTCGAAAAGATATATGGACGATAAAGGGGAACCCTGAAGTCTAGGAAGACGAGATCATGCTCATCTACCAACGTTTAAAAAACTATTTATTTAACTAATAAAATTATTTTAATTCATTATTATGTTATTTAATTTAATTTATAAAATTCAATTATCTCCCGACTTCACACTTCAGCCCCCTATACGAGTGAGTTAAAAAATACAAAAAATGTCCATAAAAAACAATTTTTATTCCACATATTACAACATGGATACAAAGAATGACGGATAAAAAGGAACATCTTTCCAAATCCGCGGAGACTGCTACCGGTGGATAAACCAATATCCCCAACGCCTAGAAGAAGTCCAAAACGCTAGCACCAGTAGCCATATATCCGAGAATAAAAAGAACAGAACGTCGGCCAAAAGTCACCCCACCAGATCCACGTTGCCATGTCACGACGAAAACTGCTCTCTCGTATTCTCTCGCCAGTAGATTGCACATGGCTTTCTCCCGCCGACGAGTTCATGATGTCCTCTCTGGGCTGAGAGCTTCGCTGTCTAGTGGCGACGTAGCTGTGCCGGCGCTGCGAAGCGCCGGCAGCGGGGCGACTGTCCTCGGCTCCGCTTTCGCCGACCTCTCCTGAGCCCACTCCGGCGATGCCACATCGCTGCGACGCCACATGCGGCCGGGTGTTTTAAATGGTCCAATCTGACCACAACAACCAATTCCTTTTAAAAAATCTTAAACAAACGACAATGAGTGTTTTGAAAGGTGGATGCAGTGGGAAGAAATTAATTAAACATACAAAAAATAAAATACTACATATTTTAGTTTTCCCGTATTAGTTTTCTATTTCCTTTGTCTCGAGGCTAAAAACTATGTCGAACTTGACACATACTCTTGCCTGCTTCCATCAATTGCCGCTCAAAGCTAACAAGTTTTATGGAATTTTTTTTAACTTGTCGTATTCTTATAGTAGACGGAAATATTAGTTTATGACATATTAAAGAAGAGTAAAACTTGTTCATCTTTAGAGGATGCATTTATCACAAATCCCGTCAAAAAAGTTTAAAGAAAAAACTTGGAGGCAGTTTCTGAGAAAAATCTATTTTGTAAATTTTTTGGAAAATTGCACAAATTGCACCACAAAATTGTGGCAAAAACTACTAAATTTTCAAAAAAAAATTCACGACGTTAATGAAAGAACACGTTTATAGGCAACAAATTTATATTTGAAGAAAAAACGGTTTATACTTAGCTTTAGTAATTGTAGGAAGACCCGGAAAAAATGCAAACTTTTAAAATTTTCGAAAATCAGAGTTAAGCGTGAAATTTGTTTGGAACAAACTTTTGAAATATCCAGGAGACTTCTTCATGTGTAAAGTAACCCTAAATGAACTGAGATGAATGATTTTCAGAAAATCCAGAGCTTCGAATCGAGCCGTTAGATTACAAGAGGTTTCTTCAATTTGGAAAAACTTCTAAGCACAGTTTCGGGCGCTAGTGCTTCACATTCGGACGGACGGACATTTTAAAAAAAGCGGGCATTGACGATCTTACTTTTTCTTGCTTTAATATGAGCAGAGTCTTCAGAGGACATTGTTCACGGTCACATAAAGGAAACCGATTTACGTCCACTATTAGAGTTCAAGGAAAGTTTTCAGTTTTGGCGCCCTGCGAAGACCAAGAACCGTGCTACCGCATTAGTAAGTTGCCAGCTTCACACCAACTCGGCGAGAAGCCGAAAAGACTATAGTTGTGTTCTCTTCACATATGTGATATGATGATTAGTTTTTCGCCATTAGTAAGCTTGTAAATGTAGGCATGATTAAAAGCGAATGTGTGCGTCGATCTTTCTCCGCTGGTGTTCCCCAACCGCGGGCAATCTCCCACCAGACGGAATACCACCCCGCCTGGACACAGCCCGAATCTCTCGTATGTACGTAGTTAGTGCATGTAAGTGTCAGTGTGTATAGTAAGGAGGTGAGGAAGAGACAAAGAAAGGGAAGAAAATATGGGGGCCGTGTACTACTATCAGAATCGACTGTTAGATTTCCGTTCAGACAGCGGTCTGACTCAACTCTCTACCTAGTAACCCGAAATCCCTCCCATCGTTGAGACTTGAACCCTAAAATCTCCCAGTGAGGAGGCACTGCCAGTTGAGAATCAGCGCTTGATGCCTGAGCCTACATTAAACCGGTCTTACACAAACAATTACATTCTAGTTCAATGCTTACACATCGTTGAAGCAGCACGTTTATGCTCCCATATTCAAGCAGCAGCTATGTAGGGAAGTGGGAACTATTTGAATTTGATTCATCTCGAAGTTTTCAAATGAGTCCTCTCCACGTTTCAACAAATCTGTACCGATCATAGGTGCTTAGCAGTAATAATATTGAAATTCTTCATTTTACTAAGCATTTATTGGCGGTACAAAAATTCAGCATAATTTAAACTACACAGTATATTCTGCTTATACTTATCTAGTCTCAATTTGATTTTTACATGAGGAATAGATTTTAACTTTGAACTCATCTCAATCCGTGTTTCCTTCATCGCCTTATTTATGAAATTTTCCAAAGACGATAATGAAAAACTCAATGTTTATTTTTTATCTGAATGTTCACAGGCATTGTTTAGGTGAATAATTGCATCGTTTAGCTCAAAAAATAACTTTTGAAAATGAATACTAAGATTTAAATAGGTATGCTAATTAAAAGGGCTGCTAAGCGTGTTGGCCATAAATGCCTTTAAAATGTATATGGGTAAAGGTCTCTTATTGCACTCAGAAGTGTGAGATTCATTCACTACTGCCACTATGTACCTCATATATCTCTACTATTTTTTTCATTTCTACTATATTGAAAGAACCAATAAAATAGAATCCACTCATTTATTTTTTATTTAGTTGTATCCTTTCCAGTGGATTAATTGGGTGAATTTCTATGTTCATAATATTGGTCATAAATACGAACAACGCAATGTTCAAACCGTTTATGTACATTTTGAGGGCACGGGTTTACAGAAGTGTGCCCCGATTAAGTTCAGCGGTGCTTCAGATCACGCAGAAAGTTCTAGAATATTTTCTCAAAACATAATTGAACAGTAAGACTATCGATGTTAATTACTAAATTGCTTCGGGAGTAATACTTGATGAAGTCCTGTGTTTGAAAGAGCCTTGCAAGGCTGTCTTCGGCTACCGAAAGCAAAATCCCAAGAAAACCCTCTCCCCGCGATTTCCTGGAGTGGATAGTGAATTACGTGAATTGGCCTCTTCGTTCTCACTTTCGTCCACTGTGGGGAGTCATCTCGACCCTGACCCGCGTTTTCCAGGACACTGCTCTGCGGTTGCAGCCAGTTTGTTTCAATTTCTCGCCCCACTTCTGTGTCGGAGTCGTCGGGCATTTTCTCGAACTCCTGACAAAGTAACTACTTAGATGTTCCTTTTTTTTCTCACGAGATGAAAGAGGTACCGAGGGTGAACATTTATTAATTGCAATTTTAGAGCAACTCCTTTGTTTTGCCACATGTGTTAGATACATTGTCACGAATTTAAGAGCACTGAGGAGAAGAATGAAATTAATTTTAATGGAAAAGTCTGTCTGTAGCCAATCTTCGTGTATGTTATACGCTGTAGACTTTTGTGCGGAAATTAATTCTGAAATATATTTAAATAATATTATATTTTTCTTTTTTAATGAAGATGTTCAAAGCGCATGGTAGGGCATGGAAGAAAGTATAATTTAAATAAGCGTAGAATTGTAAGATAATTTGTTAATATCCATAATTCTGAGTACGAAAGAAACAGTTGAAACTAGAGTAAAGTGTTGCGAAGAAATTTTCTGAATTTCGGACCATTCGAAAGCCGTCGGGGAGCTGCTTTTCAAGAATCGCCTGATGTATTAATTCGGGAATGATTTAATTCGGAAGATGGACGTGGCGGGTGTTCTGTTGAACAATGAGATTTCAGGCCATGATATCAAGGCTTGTAGGATTTCCTCATCCAAGTATTCTCGCATCAATGCGTCACCCATCCTGCTGGGGACGTAAACTGTAAGCTGCTAACATATTGATAGTTGTGATGCATATAAATTAATGTTGTAAGAGGGAGACAAAGAATGATGAAGAAGAAGGTCGAAAATCATGCTAACCGACGTTGACGCGGCATTGACGTGCTGGGTTGCCAGATTATACTCCGACCAACCCACTCATAAATAAACCGAGCGCTGGACCACTCCGGCGGCAGGGACCAGCCCTGAGGAAGACCAATGACTCAGATGATGTCGTGAAATGTCGGTATCACAGCCCTTCAACGCCGGCTCACCCCGGACAGTCAAGATTCTTGACTTTGGTCCGCGGAAGCCTACCACTTCGCACTTATGAAAAGAATCGCACATTCATCTATAATCCTTTGTTAAGGTACTGCCGCGTTATCGCCACGTACTATTTCAGAGAACCCTCGGGCACAACACCAAACAGAACTGCCACTTAGAATTCTCAAGTGGATGAATTCGACCTAGATAATAATGTAGGATGCTGTGTATGAGTCCGGTGTCAAATACTACTAACCCACGGTATTCGATCCATAAGATCTCTCGGTTCTGCAACTCTGCAGAAGCACGCCCCGAGGCTATCACTGAGTTCATCGACATCACTTGGTTTACTGAATTCGCGTTTTGCGGTAGGCACCGGAATCGGCAGGTCTGAACGGCGTAGGGCTTACAATGGTCTCTGCATCTGGTGGCCGCGCATTGGACCTTCTCTCCAACCCCTCTTCGCGCCGCCCGCCCCGAGTGACGACGCGTCCGGTAACGATGGAAGCCCGCGCGCGAACGGGGGCCTGATTACCACGCGCACGAGGACGGGCGGAGGCGGGCGCCAGCGGCGAGGATCAGCGGAGCAAGGAGAGAGTTGTGCGAGCGGGTTTCCGACGGCGCGGTGATTGAATTAGACGGAGTGGGCAGGGCTAGGCTGCGGCATGCATGGACTGGGCGGGGAAGGGCAGGGAGAAGAGGATGGGTAGGCTGGGGTAGTGTGGGGCGGGGCGGGGCGGGCGGGCGGGCGGGCGGGGCGGGCGGGGCGGGCGGGGCGGGGTGGGGCAGGCTAGGCTGCGCATGGCACGGTACTGGCGGGGAAGGCAGGGAGGGAAAGAGGAATGGGATAGGTGATTAGTAGTGTTGGGCGGGGTCGGGGCGGGGCGGGCGCCGCGGCGGCGGGGCGGGGCGGGGCGGGCGGGCGGGCGGGGCGGGGCGGGGCGGCGGGTCGGGGCGGGGCGGGGCGGGCCGGGCGCGGCGCGGGCGGGCGGGGCCGGAGTGCGGGCGCAGGGCTGTCACGCAGGCGCAGGGGCTGGGCTGGGCGGTACGCGGGCGCGAATGACACAGAGCCGAGATTCAGTCGGTTCGAAAAGGAACGAATTGTGCGCGGAGTAGCTCGAAAGTTAAGTGCAAGGGAGTAAAGGGTAGGGGCGATGGAGGCGGGCGTTTGCGGGGCGGGGCAGGCCGAGGCC
>BOPP01000013.1:1178051-1221508 GCA_017312745.1 Gryllus bimaculatus
GGGGCGCGGTGGGGTGCGGTAGGGCGGGGCGGGGAGGAGCGAGGTTTGGGGTTCAGCTGAGGAGATGGGGCAGACTAGGGCGTTTCTTCATCTTAAGTGAAAATTTTACTGCTGCCTTGCTTCGTTGAGTACATTATTTTCTTTGTATTTACTTTACAGATCTTACCTTTACTTTCCTATATATACCACGATTTAAATGTTTTTTTCCTTTCTACTATTTTAATAATCTGGTAATTCTTCGGTTATTTAACGATACTCCCATTATAGAGTCGAATTTTGACACGAGCTTCACAGCAATATCGAATTCACCGCTGTCCAGAGGAGAATTCTGATAGCCGGGTGCATTGATTGGTAATTTTCCGCAATTTCTCCGATTACCAGAACAGATTCCTAACAAAGGAGCCACGAGCCCCATGCGATCTATCTTATTCTTTGTGCTATCCTCTCTCATTACTTAAACATGTACTTACATGCACTACACTACCAAACATGCAGTTGACGTTCCCGTACACTAATCAATCAATGATTGAGAAGCGAGGATACATGATTGCTTGAAATTCCTCATTTACACAGATTACGAATAAAATACTTAGACAAATAAAGACAAAGTTTTGTAATGCTGCGGCAAAAAACAAACTGCGTTTTTTCAAACCCTCTATTCAAGGGCATTGGTTCAGAAAAAGTGGATAAATCGTGTTCCAATGTGTAGTAAATTACTTGCTCTAAGCTTAACTAACTGGGGAGGGGGAGTCCGATGTCGCCCAGGGTCTCGGTTGTGTAGGCGATGCTAGTAAATCTACCCCAGTAAGTACTGAGAAGCCTTTCTGTAATGGGATCGCAACCGTATGGCCGTAATAGCCGCCTGTAATGGGTTTGCTGTTGCGTGGCCGACAAGTCCACTCTCTCACCTCCGCGCGGTGACCCCTGGTAATGCATCTCAGGGCACCTTGAGGTGCAGCCAAGAGGGATGGGCGATAGGCGAGTCTCTGGCGCCTTAAAACGGGAGCATCTAGCTAAGGGAAGGAAATCCCTGACAGAAAAACCATCTCGGGGACCCCACGTCACGGGGGAAGGGTGTCGAGGGTCTACAGCTCACGGCCCCGTTGTGCTCCTCGGAGCGACTGGCAGCGGACACTATTACGAGAAACGAAGCCTCAGACGCGGGTGCGCATGGTGGCGCGCCCCGTGAACAACAGGCCTCCATTTATGACGACCCTAGAGTGGAACGGTTCGTGAGTAGGATTACCTTCGAAGCGAGTCGCTGCGCACATTGTGCCCAGAAAGGAGGGGGTGACTACATGGCCACTGATTTGAATAACATGGTTCGGCATCACGATACTATCCATAGTAATATCCCTCTAATATTTTCATGTCCCAAATGCAGCAAGAATTACAAAGGTAAGCTACCAGCTTTGAGTCATTTCCCTACGTTCCTGGGTCCGAAAAAATCTAAAGGAGACTTTATATGCGTGTTATGCCACGTGTTATGTGTTATATACGTGTTACGACTTTATATCCGCCAACTTCGCAACCAAATCAGGGATCTCACAACATTTGCTCCATGTTCATCCAGACTAATAGCTAATAGGGCTTGAGCTGCCAATGCGCAGCGTAGTGGTAGGACTGCTGTGCCTAGAGCAGGAAAAGTGTTTTCTTCGAAGGAAATTATGAAAATGGCGGCATTGGAGAAAGAGCAAGCAGAGATGTCGAACGCGAATTTGGCCACTCTACTCGGTAAGACCGCCCGACAGGTGGGTGAAAAAAGAAAAGAGACTACATATCGAAGATATTAAGCAACCATTGAAACTGCAGATACCGTCACTGCAGAGTCATCTTCGTCCCCATCTGATGGTCGGTGATACGATGATTTATCTAGACCTTCTACTAGTGCTGCTGTTTTCTCATCGCCTCTCAGGGTCATTAGCTCCCTGAAGACTCCAGGAATCCTAATCCCTGTGCTGATTTCTTCTTCTCCCCTGTATCGAAGGCTTACAATTGGGACAGGAAGGAAGCCAATGATCCCCTTCTCTGACACTTGACCAAAGACTTTACATGTCAACATAAGAAAACAGTCTCATACTGATTCCCTTCCAAAACCTCGGCCCATAGGCAGTGACCCGGAATAGTAGGCATTGCCTCCCCGGAAGCAGATTGCGGGCAATCTCCTAACGAGAAGGCAGTTATAGTTTCAGAGATGAATCAGGAACTTTCAGCTGAGCCCGTCCTCTTTGATTTTGTTTTACCACCTGTTGACACGGCCCATTCGAAACAAGTTTCAGTAGTAGCTGGTTGGTTAGGACAGGACCAAACATATTGTGTCCTCGGCTGTTATGACGCCCGGAGACGTAACTACTGAAACTTGTCTTAACAGAGCCACTTAACAGGAGCCAGGACTAACTGGAAGGAAAATATTTTAACTTGAATAGTAACCTGGGGCACTTCTAAAACTAATGTAGATCAAGAGCTCATTGACGTTAGAAATGAACTCAAAACTAATATTGTATCCCAGGACTAATTCAACAAGACTAGTGCCAATTTTGTGGAGATCTTGGGCGGCTCGTCTGTACCCACCACCATCAGTTTAAAAAGGCCCCGTAGACATGAAGGCAAACGCGCTAGAAAGCGCAAATCTTATGCTAGGACACAGGACCTTTTCAAAAATAATCCAGCGCTCTTGGCAAAGAGCATTAGAACGGGGCTTTGACTGTAGTTGTGTCGATAAACAGCCCCTTAACAGGGATGAGGTTAATGACCTGTACAAATACATCTGGGGTAAAACGCCTCCAATTCGGCTTTCCGAATTAAGAGAGGGTGATAAATTGTTGACATCTGGAATGGACGCAGACAATTCTATACGCGGTGCAAGTTGCCGAAATTAGAAGTCTTCTGCCTGGGATGAAAAATGCCACGGCTCCAGGACCTGATAAGAAAAACGTTTGACGAACGGTGAAACGACTTTGTCCCTTGTTGGAGAAGTAATCGCACCATCCTTATACCTTATACATAGTAAGAACGGAAGAAAGTATGGTGACGCGCCACCAGGGGCAGCTTAGAGGGCGAACTAGCGAGTGCAGAGTGGACAGCCTGACCAGAGTCTCCCCAGAGGAATTTAGGAAAAAAGTAATGAGAGAGCAACAGCAGGAGAGCAAACGGTCACATCGGAGACGCAGGCGGAAGCAGCCTCCAGCAGCAGCGGACCCGCCAGGTCGCCAGCGAAGATCTGCGGCCCAAGAGGGCCGGCCGGTCGGTGTTGTTTGCACCGTATACGACGCATTTGGGCGCGGAGGGTGCAGTAGTCGACTGAAGGAACCGCCGAAACTAGTACCGTCGCCGCTCAAAAGAGGGCGACGACAGCACCACCGCGGCAGCATCACGCGCGACCAGGCACCGAAAAAGGAGGCACCACCCCTATCCGGGGGCTGGCCAGCGGAGTCTCAGCCCCAGCGGTCTATAAAGCAGCGCCGGCGGGCATAAGGCAGTTGATCGCCTACGAGAAGTCGATTGCATCAGTGATTTGTGAATAGTGTTGGCGGAACACCAGAGTGTACGGACTCTCTCGGACAGATACTTCGGTGCTACGGCTACTAACTTTGGACTAGCGCCGGGCAACGGCGATTTTGACAATGGCATACCCTGGGCAACGGCATACACTGGTACATCTTCAGATAAATTGTTGGGTCTGTCTTTTATATAGTTACTCTGTACTGTTGAGAGATCAGAATAAATCTATTTTTTTAAGAAATTAGGATTTTTGCACATAACAGTCACTATCACCCCATCACAATTAGTTCTCTGCTATGCAGAATCTTTACCTGCTGGAGCATTATGGACAAACGCATTCGATCCAGCTGCTTCGCTAATATTCAAATTCTTCATGAAGCAGTCAGTGACATGGGAAAAACAGAGGGTGGTGTAGGTGCTGTGCTCGATATACTCAAAGCATTTGACACTGTTCCTGACGCCGCGATTCGGTGGGCTCTGTCCAGGAAAGGGATCCCTGACGCCTTTACCAATTTGGTAATGGACTCTTACGCCGTCATTCATCACCCCTCGAAAGAAATTCATATCGAATTTAATGGAAGCTGTGTCGAGACTTCAAAAGATACATTTAAAGCCCGCTCTGAAGTTGGCATTACTTCATACCTACATAACGCCATATTACCTTCATCAATTGGTTCTATTCATGCCATCAATGTAGATGCTCAGGGAAGGGGACGGTCAAATCAGAGTGGAAGTCAAACAGTTCCTGCATCTGAATATGAGTACTGCAGATGGCTTATTTTTATCTGGCCAAGAGAGATGGAGGACTGGGGTTGCTGCGGCTCGCCCAACACCTTCCTCGAGTTGCGCTGAACCTACGATTACGATTAGAAAAATCTGCAGATGCTCTTTGCAGATGGTTGAGCTCCTGTCCGAGTTTCTACCAACGGACACCAAAAAGACCGCAAAATCACTGAAACTCAACTGGCCCTTTTCTGAACAAGATTTAAGAGGTTATAAGAGAAATGCGCCGATGACGAGGTAGCCGCCTGAGACAAGCTGGGATCCCAAGGGACAGCGGTTAGGGCGCATATAAATTATCCGATTGGAAATGCCTTTTTAAAAGATTATCATCTTCTAAAACATGGTATTTTTATCAGTGCACTTCAATTGAGATCGAATACAGCTACAAATAAAACTACTCTTAGTAGAGGAAGGCCCAGGGTGGATGTTTACTGCAGGAAGTGCAATACAGCGGTAGAATCCATGAATCACATCCTCGGTCAGTGCATTTTTATGAAGCTAGCAAGAATAAAGCGTCAGGACGAAATCAAAAATTTCATAGATGCTCCGGATTTGGACACGATGGTGTCCACGGAAGCCACTTTCTCCATTGCCGAAGGGGTTAGACTAATACCTGACCTGGTAATAAGAAGCCGGGAAGGGGTTCATGTGGTCGATGTGACTGTCCGCCACGAGGATGGGTCTAGCCTTCTGAAAGCGGGGGAGGAAAAGGTGGTAAAATACCAACCAGCCATTCCCCTAGCAGCCTAACTTTATGGAGTACCCAACGCCAGAATCCTGCCAGTGGTGATTGGAACCTCTGGGGCTATGCCAAGATTTACAGTCAGTGCCCTCAAGACCTTGGGAATCACGTCTCGAAGCGATCTACTGTCTATCTCGTTAATTGCTCTCAGAAGCTCTATTAAACTTTACACACAATTTGTAAATTACATGGGGCAATTTAGCATTGCTGGTAGTAATGCAGGAAAGAAACTTCAATAACCTGTGGAGAAGTCTAGGGAACCCATTGGATCCTATAATGTCTAGGAATTACCCAGTTACCACGACTTTAAGTGGGAAGTGTATGCTATTTAATGTAGCATATAGACAATTGTGTAGTCAGAATCCATGATTTGTGTGTGCTAGATTCCGAACAAAGTGTTTTTTCTTTCTCGTACGCAAACATCCTAAAAAATAGTGGAAAATATAGAGCAACCTTTGGAAAACGCACAAGGAAACCTATAGGGGAGAGTATTTATATTCCTTAAGCCCTAAGACTGCAAAATTCGACGTTTTTGAGCTTGATCAAATTGTAAAATTTGGTGGTTTTTATATTTATCTCTTCGTTTAATATAAATTTTTCACGATGTAATAATAAGTAGGAATTACAAAAAATGTCAGTTTGAATAAAAATTATATTTACAACTATACTAATTCGCAATGTAAAATGTGCACTACAACAATGCTTCTATCCACGGTTTCCCTGTGACTTAAGTTTTAATCAACATTTCAATTTATTTTTATTTGGAAAAGTAGATAATTGACAAGGTTTCAATATTAACTGCAAGCATAAAACTAGTTTTTATGTAAACATTTTAAAAATATAATTCCTTTTTTATTTTCATCATTTATCCTTTTGAAAATAATTAAAAATTCGTAACTCCTACAACTTTCGATGTAAAAATATCATTGTAGTAGATGTTGTTCATATCCATATGTAGAACGTTTCCTGAAAATATAAAGAAGAGCCATGAATTACAAAAACCTTATCAAGAAAACCATTTCAAAAATAGACGTTTTGAGAAAATTTGTGTTGAAGTTTAAAATTCATTTTTCAGTAAATTATAATAAAGTGTGTTTTTTAAGACTGGTGTGGAGCATACGTTAGTCCTCCTCCTTTTTCCTATACTTTAATATTTGAGGCTTTTCTTAGCTATTTTGTTGACAATTTTGCTTTCTTCTCTGACCAGTACACTCTTTGGACATCCTCATTCTTCAAGCATTTAATCATGTAATAATGTCATCATGGTACTGCCAGTCCTTCCGTTGTTTTTTCTTCCATCGATTTCATTGTTAAAAGTAATAACACCATCTTCTCGCCAAGCGCTATTGTAAATTTGAAATTTAAAGTTTATTATTACATAAAATTTTTGAGTTTTCAAAAAACTCCATTAAAAGTCATTTAACTCACATATAGAATAGTGATTACAAATTACTGGAAATGTGCTTATTAAGGCGTGAGAGATCTTTCAAATAAATTACATTAGTGTAATTTAAAAAAAATACCAAGGAATGTACTTTAAACCATTTAATGAGTGCAATTAGTACTATCCGTTCGAAAAGGTCGAATACAAAATATGGAGCCTTTTTAAAAAAAAGCGTTTGAACCTTTTTGAAAATGTAGAATTTTCAGCTAGTTTTCACGCAAAACGGTTGAGTTTTCGGAAAAACATTATATGGCATTATTACAATAAAATGTTTAAAGAAAAATATTACAGCAGATTTTGAGGATGTCTTGTATTTGTAAATGTTTAAAATAGCAAATGTTGCACGCAATATTGCACGAAAACTACTAAGATTTTCAAAAACCTGTACGTGACCTTAATAAAAGAAATCATAATGGACAACACATTTTATATGAAGGAAAAACCTCTATCTTGAATTTTGTAGTTGTAGGAAGACCCGGAAAAAGTTGAAACTTTTGCAATTTTCGAAAACACAGAGATAACTCTGAAAATTGGACCTATACCATATTTACAAGTATAATTTACTCTATTCTTACATTAAATTAAATAAATTAAAAGAAACGATTTGGAGCGGTTTTTCAGAAAATTTGGAAATTCCCGGGGAGCTTAATGTAAAGTACCCCCAAACTTTATAGAACGTTTTTTAAAATCTAGTCGCCTCGAGAGGAGCTAGTTCTACCGGGAATATTGGAAAAAATTGTATGTAAGGTTCAGGCACTAGTGGTGTTCACAGACTGACGGACAGATGGACTGACAGACAGTTAGACGGACGGGTGTTTTAAAAAAAACACTTTTTCGGTATCAGGTGAACCCAAAACGTGTATTTCCATTGAAACCTTGAAATCTATTTTCTGCAGCCTTACATAACTTTCCCTACACTAGCTTTATCACTCCGAAAATACTTACGTATACGCAACGAAATATGGGTGGCTCAATACACGCAGTACTCGAACATTATGTAAAATTAGCTTGAATATTTAATGTTCTGTTAAATTTAACCTCAAGGATCTAATCTGTATTTGTGTGTTAATGATGTTTGAAAGTTTAGCAACCACACACAGTATCGTACCTTTGCAATCATGCAGAGTTCAAAGACTGGCGCTTCGAAATTGTGTTGCAGTGTGCAAAAACATTTTTGCTTTTAAAACAATGATTTACACAATGAGGAAGTTTTGCATTTGTTTAGCACTTGCTGTTAGATGAATAGAAGATTATTCAAATGCATTATTTACGTTCAACATGGAATGTATGAATGTTTCGATAATTTGTGACAAATTTTTAGGAATTCCGTGATTTTGAAGTAGTTCTTGTGAGAAAAATATAAATGAAATAATGTCTGAATTAGGTCTATTTAATTTTAAGCCAGTATACTATTATTTCAATACTGAACGATGCGTGGCATAGTCTCACTTATTCTTCGTGATTCCTTTGTAGCAAGCTTAATAGCAAATAGCTACACAAAGTTTAAAACTTTATTTAAGAAATACTTTGTTATTAATTTATTAAGTAAACAATTTGCCATGTCTAATAAAACACAAAGCATATCAATTCTCCAATGCATTTTAGCTGTGGAATAGCAAAGAGTCTTCTCTTTGATTTTTACTCAGTATATTGAAATTTAGAGCATATCTTCATATATGTAAAAAAAATATTATCCCTATTGTACGGCCATTTTCAAAACCCCTTGGATTTCTACAAGTCATTTACCGTGAGGAATTACTTTCAACGGCAGTGACTTGTTCAAGAAACAGCTCTTTTTTTAACGTATTACTGCAAATTATATTTTTATGTATTGAGAAGATAATGACTTGAGAGTGCTATTATAGGGGAAATCATTACTTCATTGTGAATCGTTTAATTTCCTATTTTCACAAGAAACTAAATGTATAATTTAACTAATTTAAAGAAAAATGTTAAAACATGGAAATATCGCATTGACTATTCAAGAGCAACTGGTACAAAAACAACCCTTCATTTTTCATCAGGTTGGTTCTCATTCAAATACCAAAAAAGAGAGCGTCAGAGAGTAGATACAATAACACTATATTAATGAATAATGCTGTAAACAGTGCTCTTTCTTTATTCCCCTTAAAGTTCTTGCTCTATGTTGCCACTCATTTCCGAGGAACACAAGCACAACGTCAATAGATGAGAAATTAAAATCTAAAATCACACACTAATGAGAACGCAATTTCTTAACGATATAATCGATAGCACCACTCAACAGGTGCATTATGTGTGTAGCGTCTCTGGTAGAGACAATACAACGTAGTTTAAGGCAATAGTTTTCTAAAAGATCCGGAGGCACAAAGTCACCTGTGTTGCAAAATGAGACCCCGATATAGCGTACGGTTACTTTTGAAACAATGGTGAAGAAACTGAATACATTGGGAAAATATAATAATATTAAAATATCGATGTTATTTACAATATGCAATCTTTGTAAGCGAGTACATTCTGAAAGTCAAATAAATAGGTTGAGGAATTCTAGCGGAGTGCAATTTTCTGTTGCCGAGGTTCTCGAGATCAAGTATGCGAGGAATTCTGAAACTCGTGCGGGAGGTGATGGGGTGTGGGAGTCAGCGGGTCATAAAAAGCTGCGAAGCACAACTTCAAGCGGCAGGAACTGGAGAAAAGAAGTGGAGATTGGCGAGGAGATGCGTGGAATTGCCTTAATCGGGGATAAAGGAGGATAAGCCGGGGAAGGGTGAGAACAGGTGAACGTAGCGCGGAGTGAGGTCAGAGGTGAGAAGAAGCAAACGGCGACAAGGAATAGAGAGAGAGCAAGAAGGGGCGGGGAATGGCAAAAGAATGGCAAGGAGAATCGATGAATCAAAGAGAATGGCGGGGATCAGAGGTGAAAGGAAGAATGCAGCTGAAAAATCTCTGAGAAGGTGAATACTCTATGAGATAATTGGAAATATGTGGGCTTGGCTCCTGTTGGCGGAGAGCGCAAGGCGCACCGAGGCAGTGGTATTCGTATGGAGCCTACTATAAACGAAAGCGGGAATTTGTAGACGTATTTCAACCATAATTCACACAGGGCAACATTATTCAAATGGATAGTAAATTCAAATGGATAGTTTGGAGTGTTTCTATGAACAATGAGAAATAATAGATCTTGTCCATTCTGCGCACAATGGGTCTCACATAGGTTATCTCGTAAATTGTACCGTATTAAATGGGTACGAGGGATGCAATATACAATACGCGCTGAATGATGTAGATGTGTTTGTTTTTTCAAGATATTTTTAAGCAAAAAATTAGATTTAAATGTTTAATGCGAGAGAATTGAATAGTAAAATGATACAAGAATCGTAATTAAAACAACGCTTCTGTTGACGTCTACATCATACATTTTAGTTAACAGTTCTATTACGTCTCTCAAAACTTGAGTCCAATTCTCCACTATCCAACACGCTTCAGATAATAACGATTTTCGTTTACAAAATACACGAAATGTTTCATTAATGACATCTTTTAATAAAAATACACCACACATTCATAGTAGATTATGCAATTAGTTTATAATGTTAATCTTTATTGCATGAGTACATGTTTTGAAAACGAGCGACTTTAGGAGCGAGTGTTCAAGTTTGTACAAATGTAATAAAGCAACATTATAAACGAGTTGCATACTATATTTTTTGTATAACAGCATTACACATTTACAAGAGAATGAAACTTAATTTTGCGAGACAACTTCCCTGTGACGACTCGGGTATTTGACATCATGCGAGTAAACGGTGGTCGGCTGTTCCGTTTATCTCTACCTCCCCCCGATTCTCTCGCTACGATTGGCTGAATGTGTGATGACGCAATCATTCGTGACATAAAATCTAATACATCATCATTGGTGCCGTAAAATGCCGTGAGAACTGTATGTGGTGTATGGAGTAGAAGTATAATCTGCGCCCGTTTTCTTATACTCATTAGTCATTATTATCCATATTTTTATACGTACTTTAATGTTGAATACAAGAATTAACAATTTATGGTTAGTAATATTTGAAAACGAGATATTTGCGCTCTCGAGTAATAGAAAATTTAATTGCATCGGGAAATGACCTACACGAAAAAAAAGAACAGTTGAAAAATCAAATCTGTTTAGATTTGATTTTTTTAGCACTGCTAACTAGACGACTTGCCCCCCCCCCGTACCTTCTTCTATCACAAGTGACAAATGTAAAGCTCAATAAAACATGCGCAAAGCTACATTTACATCCTCTGTATTTGTTCAAAAAATACTGATCGAAACGGGATCATTGACCCAGACGTCAAATAAAATACATTATTTTTACAGACATATTTACACTTTTTATAATTTTACAGTACATAATTGAGATATTACAGTACAGCACAAATTGTAGATACGTCAATTTGGAAATAGGTCTTCTTCTATTCAATAAATCGTTCGTTTTAATTAAGGATATTATTTTGCATGATAAGCTTTGCACAAACAAAATTTGAAATGATGCAAAATAACACAAAGATTGCACAAAACTCAAGCAGAATGAACTAAAATTGGGGAATATTCCAACTTCACATAAGATCCATGAAAGAAATGCGTTCATTTTTAAGAATGTCTGATGTATTAGTAATTTTATTTTATTTACACTTTTGCCTCTTTATTATTATTATTTTCTGAAATAACGTATTATAGGTAAATGCTCACATTTACTACTACAACTTCGATTGATAATAGTCTTTCATTACCACAATTTAACTGTTCATTATTATTATGTTTATTCTCATCATTCACTTTAATATTTTTTCAATGTATTTCTGCATGTCTTTCTTTGTACTTTTCACGTTTTTAATACGTTTTCTAAGTAGCCGAGTAATCACCTTTGCAGTATTAACATAAGTCTCTTGTGTAAACACAAAGCAAAGGTCAATGTGTGATGGATCGGTATTCTAAAAATAAGAAATATCTAAATATGAATAAATTCTCTTTTAGAAAAACAAACTTACTATTTAGACATGTTTCTCGTAAAACATGATCAGAGGGAGTAACATGTATACTCTAACACATACTCTTATCCATTCGCTCACGCTGCCGGCAGCAGTACTTTGAATCCACAACTTTGACATACTGTTAACGATTCGAAGCGACTGAGTTAATAATATTAACGTATTTGTTAAAAAAATAGTAGCTAAGGGCAAAATGATTAGTGTATTCGATGTAGATGTCCTACTCATATCTATTTATTTGTAACTTTGTCGTGAATTGTTTAACCTCATTGTAATATTTTGACACAGCGTATTATCTTCTGCTTGGTAGTAAGAAGGCATCATTATTTATCAGGCATCGTGTTTTATTTAGGTTTTAGTTAATCGCTTATGGCGCATGTCGGGTCTCTTTTTTGCATTCCCAGAAGTAAAAGTTAATATTAGAAGATTAATATTTGTATGTTAATGTTAGTTAATATAATATTAGAAGGTTAATGTTAGAATGTTAATATTACTATCGTGATGAAACTGAACTGCGCGAGGTGTGGCGAGTCATTGGTGCCAGTGGATCTGGATGGGTGAAAGGAGCGAGTCCTTATTGGGATAGTTGAGTGAGAGAATCGACGGTGCTAGTGGGCTTGAGGTAATGGTTTGGTCTGAACAAGTTTAGACTGAGCAAAGTTGGAATGAACTGGACTTGCACTTGGACTTGAGTAAGCCGAGCTCGTGTTTGCTGGCTAAACGGGGGAAAGAAGAGAGGAAGTCGAGCGGAGCGGTGGAGATGGTTGGGGGGGGGGAGTGGGACTTGTATAAGAAACCTGAGGTGGTCCTCAGTAACATAAGTAAACTGAGGTGGTCTGGAGGGTGTGGATGGGCTGCTTTTGCTGGGATAGTGCGGCGCTGTTACCAGGGACAGTGCGGAACTGACACTGGCCGGAGTGTGCTAAGCTGAGCTCTGACCCAAGCTGGACAGCGCAGGTCGAATTGGAAATAGGTTGGGAGAACGCGTGGGTATGTGGGACATAATCCGCACGGCGGCGCCCGCTGGCTGAACCCTGCCCGCACGTGAGCGTATTAAGCAACGTAGCACGTGCTAATTGGTCCAGCAGCTTCCGAGAACCCTGGGATCGGCAATTTCTCTCCGGAGTACATCGCAATGCATTGCGTGAATTGCTTAATTGAATTCTTAACTAAGAGAACACAACAACGGCATTATAATAATAACTTCCCGTCAACAAAACGCATATACAACGTGTAATATCATTCGCGTACAATCTAAAGATAAGATGGAACTCACAAACTATATCCGAAACGCTGCTCTCGAAAGCTCAACATGGTTTTAGACACGGGATATTCTGTTCTGGCTTAATACTTTCATTAACTCAGCTTATCTAAACGGGAAAAGATATGAATTCCCACACACACACACACACAACATATATATATATATATATATATATATATATATTATATATATATATATATTATATATAATTGAACGAAGAACGTTTCTGCACCAGTAACTAATCAAAAATTATACTAATTCTAATTAAAAGAAGCACTAAATCGATCAGCGTAGTAACGCGCCCCGCCGCCACCGCTGCACCGACGGTCAAATCGGGGGGTAGACGGGCGAGGCGTGTGAACGGTTGGGGAATATATGCAGAGGAAGCCGCGAGCGCACACAGACGGGCTGTGCTGCCTCAAGCAAGTTTATAGTGATATTACAACAGTTTTGGAATTGATTGTAGTCATAAGTGGAGATTAGAGGTGATAAAATTGTAATTCAGGTGATTAGGAGAGGGGAATTGCGCACCAGGACCGGGATCAGTGAAAACATTTAATACTGGAGTTTTGAGTGGCCGACAGACACGCGTTCCATTTCGCCCGGGTGTGATGCAGCAGCGGGCCGCACCGCTGGCGAACATTCGAGTGGGATTGAGAAGAACTGCTGAGATCGGAACTGCCGACGGACGCAATTGCGCGTTATGCATGTTAGTATAGTGTGGCAT
Organism: Gryllus bimaculatus; assembly: GCA_017312745.1. Classification (NCBI taxonomy): domain Eukaryota; kingdom Metazoa; phylum Arthropoda; class Insecta; order Orthoptera; family Gryllidae; genus Gryllus; species Gryllus bimaculatus. Next base: position 1,191,526 of record BOPP01000013.1, read on the forward strand.
TGCTTGTACTGGCTGGGGGGTGGACCCGGCGAGCTCGTTGGCCATTTGCGTTGGGGGCTAGCGGAATCGACCGCCGAGGGAGAGCGATTTCCCACAAACTTCGGGGCGGACGAAGTTTGCCGAACACGCCGCCGCCGTTGCACGGCGCCCCGCCTCGCCTCCAGGCAGCCGGTGGTCATCGAAAGCCGCAAGGTAGCGTGTACTTGTGCACGAATCACTAAAAGGATTTGCGCACATGCGTATTGTAAAGAACTTTTGTACGAGTTTTCAATCATTAAACTTTTAATTGCGCAAAAGAGTTTCTTCGATCATTCTTCCAATGCAGCGTCAAACCCTGGAAGCCCATTCACGAGAATGTACCCGTCCTTTATATGTTATTTAGTCGTGAGAGTACGTTTCCCAGGTAGTCACAATATATATATATATATATATATATATATATATATATATATATATATATATATATATGTTATAGAATAACTTAAAATAAGCTTGGTTTCAATAAAATTAACAGAAACTTAATATGGAAAACTCACAGAGAAAGCCGTTTCACACCATGAATCAGATTCTATCTAGAGTCTATGTGAAACAAATCGTGATTGAAATGGGAATAAAAAGAACGTTGATTCGGAGAAATAAATCGTGGAGTAAGGGATGGATGCCCACTGAAGCCAATAAGTGTTGCACAGATATATATTGACAATGCCATAATCTTATAATCATAAGATCATAATCTTATATACAAGGCAATAATCTTAAGGATAATTTTTCGTGTCGACACGCGAACACCTCGACACCTTTCGTGTCGACACCTCGATAAAAGAACACTGCTCTTGGCTTAATGACCATATTATTATATCTTAATTCTAAAGATAAGCTTCAGTTCCCTGTCCATCATTTGAACCAGATTTGTAGAGAGTATAATGTTATAAATGAATGTGTATTGATAAACTAAGATATATAATTCAAAGTAATAATAATAATAATGTCTTTATTTAAATGGCGAGGCTCAGGCCATAGGGCCTGCTCTTCCGCCTAACCACTGAATTTACATACATTTAGACTAGTAACTATTTAGAGAGGGATGACAAGCTGTACATTTACGTCTGGGAGACAAACCTAGGGACCATCCCGGCATACGCCTTTAAGCGATTGAGTAAACCCAGAAAAAACCTCAATCAGGATGGCGGCTTTAGGCCGAACATTAATAGTACTGGAGTAAGTTGTACATAGTAGTGAAGAGGAAGTTTCGTAAAAGAGAAAAGAAGAGACGTTCAGGGAAGGGTCTAAAATTAAAAATTAAAAATTTGTGAAGAAGAGGGAGAGAAAAAGAAGCGAAGGAAAAGGACGAAGAAGAAGTAGGCGAAAAAAGTGAAGTTATTTGAGGAACGTTAGAGAAAGCTAGGTTTAGTTTACGGTAGCTTTTTTACATAAATAGTACAATTAATTTTACACCAAAGAACACATATACGGTAAGCAATACAACAGTAATTTTAACAACACTACTTGGCAGTTACTGAAGGAACAATACAAAGAGTGATGGTATATAAATCAATTTTGTTTATGCCATAATTGGGTAGTAAATTCTGATGGTAACAAGATGAGCTACAAGTATATATTATTGGAACGTCACTAATACGTTGTTGTTATTTTAATAACAATTTCATTATGGTACACAGAAAGGTAATGATGCTCATAATTATGATGATGAGAGGAATGAAAACGATGAGGATTAGAGCAAATGAGGTATGGAGAATATTGAGAATAAAAGAGGCCAGCGGGAAATATAAGGTTTTTAACCGGGTGGCGGTGGGCGCTTGGAAGTGGGAGAAGTCTGGAGATTGAAGAAGACTTGACGCCGTCTTTATATCGTTATTTCTTAACCATTGTGTGTAATTCAGCTTTGAATTTTCCGAAAGTGTTTTAAATGCTTTAATCTCGCTGCTGGTAATTTATTCAGGCTCCGGATAGCTGTTAATGGTGAATATTTACTGAAGAATCGTGTTGCTGACGTGGTAACACCAAGCAGAGGCCTGAATTCACAGGAGCTCGATTTTAGTTTCAGAGGATGTGAAGTTACTTATGAGGCTGTGTTGCCATGAGAACCCCGGTTAAACTTTAATAAAGAAGAAAGTAGAGTGTAGTAACCGTCTTTTGTCTAGAGTAAGCAGACCGATCTGTCAAAAATTTCGGATACATGGTGGTATTTTGTAGTAAAAGATAAAACTACGCATGCGTTTGGCTACTTGTAGTTACCGTTGTAATTTAATGATGTCATGTTGGTCAGAAGAAAGTCGCAATAGTCGAAAATGTGGCATGAATAAGTATGATTTTGATGAAGTCTGACTTGTGCTATCCTGGTAAAAAGTGCCTGCAGGCGTTTTCTAGTGGAGTGCATTGAAGCAAAGAACACTTTCACGGAAGGTTGAATCATACGTGTAGTTCCAGCTGAGAGTGTTGTCGCATAACTACACCTAAGTTCTTGACTTCAGAACACCAAGGTAAAATGGGTGTCATTTATTAAATATTTGGCAAGAAAGATGAGATTTTATTCATAGTGCATTTCGGTGATTAACCAGCACTGTGATTTGTTTGGGTTTATTGTAAGCCTAAGAGACGCGCCTCAGTTGTTTTACCGTATTTAATGCTTCATTAATTTTTTGTAGAGTGAAACGAGGTGAGGACGGGGACACTTAGATATTATCTGAGATCGATCCGCATACATTTGTGATGCAATATTTAAGTGCATTTCCCACGTATTTACATTAGATTAAGAGAGCGCAGTGGACCCCTACACAGTGCTTGAGCAAATTCGGGTTTGAGCTTCAGTCCTTGAGCTACGGCTACCGACAACCTTGGTTCTATAGAGTTAAATATAAGAAACCATTTACACGTGCGGCTGCTGAAACTCCCATGATCTTTAGTTTGAGCGAAGCACGGGCATGTCGTGAATCTACTGAATCGATGCTTTTGCTGAAATTCAGAAAACCAAAATAGTTATATTTTTCTGTAATCATTGCTGTTCTCGCTCTTCAATACGTTTAGTAGCGCGGTTCCTGTATTTTCTGCCGGAACCGCGAAACCTGATTGCTGATCGTTTAAAAGTGATTTTGTTCGAAGATACTTGTTCAGTCTTTTTCGGACGGACTTTTTCGAGTTACTTTAGAGATAGTTGGGAGGGATGCTAATTGGGCGTATTCCAATAGGTTTTGGTTGATGCTGTTCTTAGAATAGGTATGCACGAGCGCAGTCTTCCAGGGATAAGGGATATTGCCCGGCTCCATTAGTGAGAAAATTTACGATTTCCGGTGATAATTGGTACGTCACATCTAAGCCTATTTTTAAGCAGGCTTTAGGCATTTATTACCATCGGAACCTGAAGCCATGTGATTGAGACTTGAACGATTGATTATATCCTGATGCTCAACGGAGGACGAAAAAAAAAAAAAGAAAAATATTATTCGTTGATTTTATTTCTGCGTTTTGGAGAAACAAAAGAGATTGCTTTTTCAAGTTTACTGTCAAATGAAGGAACGCTTGTTAAGAAACTGTGATTAGTGATCTAAGGGTATATTTCGCTTCAATTTGGGAGGACCTTTGCCTATCCTAGATTTTTTCAAAATTTTTCCAGATCGTTCTCCCGAGTCGCTGTTTCTGCCAAAAGGTGGCTTGTTGGTGGTAATATTTTTATTTTAGCGTTGCGGGCATTCTGCGTAACTAAATTTCTGAGCATTTTGCTACTGTTTTTAAGTAGTTCGCATTTAAGTTTTCCGGAAAATTGCATCACGATCTTTCATTAAATTTCGAATTTTCAGAGTTAACCATGGTGCAGGAGGACGAGTTACACGCGAAATTTTTAAAAGGCGGCATGGCGTCGTAGAGCTTGTATTAAGTTAGCTGAAAATATTTACTTTTTATCATCCAGCAATTCTTCTTCGTGTAACAAGGCGCCATGGAAGTGCCAATCCATCTATAATAATATGCTTGCTATCAAATTTTGAAAATCGCCGGTATTTGATTATGTGAGGTGGAGTAGTTTAGGGCACTTTAGGATTGTAAAACAAGATAATAGGTCGTGTTTTGAATCCCAGGAACTGGGAAAAATTGTCCGTGTTTCGAACTGTGTTTACATTAGGACACTATAATTATGATCGATCCAAGTTTCTGGTTCTTGAGTGGTTTGTTGGTCCTAGAGGTAAATTTCGAGGCACATGCTGTTGGAAAAACCCGCCGTAAAAAGCTCTGGCCCCAGAAGGGAGAAGGTTTTAATAAGTTATGATTAAAGTCACCCAATTACAATAACGTGTTTCATAGGAATTGATCGCAGATGCAATGCTATTCGGGCCAGCATATCTATGCTTGCCTGTCTTAGGAGGTAAATATATTACAGCCAAGAGAAATTTTTTCCCTAAAAGTCCAACTTCCGGTGAAAAGATATTCGCTACGCAGGCAATCCGTATTTGTGTGGAAGATAGTAAAAGTTTATGCCTAAGATCATCGCGAATGTATATACCCGGACGCCTCCACGTGTGCGGTTGACGCTGGCCTTCGATGGGCTCTTATTAGGCCGGTACCCTGATATTGCTACTAGCGCGGAATTGAGGAATGCTTCAACCAGGTTTCGCCTTATGAGAAGTGCATTTGGAAAACCGGTGTTTAGATATTATTTTCCGTTACTTCGTCGAAATGGCCAGGGCAGAGACTGGGCATTTAAGGTGCAACGTGCAGAGAGAGGGAGCGCAGGAGAGGCTCATTGTATAGTGCCAGACGCTTTGGACGTCGGGGAGAGGGCCCGGGCCACCGCATGTTAAGAGAAAGGATTTTCCTAAGGATGGGATGATTTGACAGCTAGTGCTGGCAACACAAACTTGGACGTTCTGTTGTCTTGAACTAAATAGACTCTCCTTACTCCATTCGTTCGTTTGCAGTTTGGCTAACGTGTTAAGAAGCCACGACGCTCCTGCTGTGATGTCCTCGTTCCGACGAAAATAGAGTGCGCCACGAGAATAATTAAAATTAGGAAGTGCAGAGCTTTGTGCTCTTAATGTAAAAAATTCGTTTTTTTTATAAAAAATTATATTGAATTTAGTTTTTATGTGTGATAGTATTATGTTTGGGTTTAAAATCGAGTCTTGAATGTGAAGATACGGTATTCGCCATGTGTGCACATGTTTCGCGCCTCTGTTGGCTGTTGGCGACTGGCGACGTGTTTGGGAGTTTTTCGTGATATTCGTGTTTTTTCGTACAATTCTATCCACGATGTGGCAGCCAATGAGACGCCCGGAGTGGCGCAAAGTGCAATGCTCCTTGTTCACGCCAGCGACAAGAAGACATTATATCCGTTGCCAGGAAAAATTGAAGAAATGCAGCGTGAAGGAAGACTTGAAAGCAGGATTCTGTTCCTTTTGCGTCACAGCAGAACTGCTGAATCTGTAGCAAAAATACCAGTTTTTAAAGTAGCTTTTTATATTTTATTAATTACACATTAACGACTGTTATTGTAGCAATTGATAAAAGGTGTAATAGGAATGATGTGTGCATTTAGTATTATAAACAGAAACATAAATGAATTGAGCGACTCCTAGGAAGAAAAGAAATCGAGAGCGTGTGTATTAGCACAAAGTGGACGATGCATTCGCCCAAGGTACATCAGAAAAATGATTTACGGGGGTGTGTGAAAAGGGTAAGTTTTAATTTAGATTTAATTACTTGACCCAGTATATTTCTATGAAGTTCCTGTAGCGACCGGTGCTGGACAATATTTAATGCTGCTGGACATACTGTCGTTTGCGACTACCACCCTATCAACTGCCACTACATCCCAATAGAAATGTTGTGTGGAAGGATTGCAAGCAGGATTACAAAACTCATGTTGGAACTTCAAATTTGATCGGGCCTCATGTAAAACAACGTTTGCAGGATGCCCTTCATCAAGTTTACAGCTGAGAAGTAAGTGAATGATAATCATATTATATTTTTACAGTTCTGTTACTATTTCTTAGAATAATCATTGAAATGTTTGTATTGTTGTTAAATGAGAACGTTATTACCTGATTCAGATGGGAAAACTATTTGAAACAATACAGAGAAATTGTTGAAGAAGACTGAATCGAGAAGTGAAATGGCACAGCATTAAATGTTGGGAAACCATTATTATCAATTTAGTGAGAAATTCAAGTGATGAAGAGAATGAAGATGACAGTGAAACCTCTTGCTATCCATTACCAGGACAATCAGAAGAGACGGGTGTTAAATATGAAGAACTGGAAGTATAGTTAAAATTATCTTTGAAGTGTGTATAGAATAAACATATTGTCTTTATCCATATTCACATGCATTTCCTTTGTACTTTTTAGACAGGAAAAAAACAGATCTGCACTGCTATTTAGGGTAAATTAACAAAGAAGATCCCTATCTGTTTAATATTTTCATTATCATTTTTAATAATGAAATTGTAATTTTTGTCTTTATTACTTTTCACTTTAATCTTCAATAGATCCACATTTGGTTTGCCTGAGGATGAAGCAGTTGGCTCGGATTCATCTTTTCAGACTGTTTACCTTCGAGACTGGATAAAATATTGCTGATTTTCTTAGGGGCAAGTATATTCTTGGAACCCCAATAAATGAACGAAGCCAATGGTGCTCGAAGAGAGAAAATATTAATTAAAAAATATAATTACTAATTAAGTTTACTAAACGGAACACGAATGAAATTCTCTGTTTTGTTTCAGGAAACTTCCACTGACACAAGGAAAACAACAAAACTGTTATACATTTACCACAATTAATAAAAAAATATTTCCTATACCCTTGTTAATTTCTTTCTTTAAATTTGTGTATGTTTAAATGTTTGTGTATTGAATTTTTAATTGTTTATCATTGTAATTTTGCTCGTACTGTATTATATGTAGTTTGTGTATTGTTTGTGATTATATATTATTTAAATTTTGCGATACTGTTTTTTGATAATTTTCTTTTCTTGCATTACATATGTTTTATATAATTTTTTTTAAGTATCGATAGGATTCTATTTTGTAATACTGTTTATAAAATGGGGTTGCTTTTCTACCATATCTCAGATTTTGGTTTCATTGCAAGCTTGCTTGAACTGCATCCAAGCAAAGTAATTTCTCCATTCAGGTGCAACTTCTGAATTCCCATTAATTTACCCCGTGAAAATAAATAAAATATTAATTTATTATTATTATTGTTTATTATTAAATTGTGTCCCAGTGTAATGGAATTAACAATTCTGCACCTTTGGTCAAAGTGCTACATAAATCTAGTTGAAATTACATGTATTATGTACCTTTACAGGACAGTTTTTAATACCCATACCCATTTATTCTTTTAAACATCACGACACTCGTGTGCGTATCGAGACCTTAGTGAGTGAGTTGTAAAATATTTATATTTGAACAAATTGAATGGTCTTAGATAGGTACAACTCTCAAGGAAAATTTAGTAAGCTTTCCAGTTGTAGATCAAACATGCATGAAAACCCATAACATATATAAGTTGAAAGATAAAACATCATTAAAACACATTTTGAGTTATGAGTCATCAGTACAAGTCTTACTGATAGTGGAATGTTACATTACCTCATAAGCACCCTCAACACCACAAAGCCTGTTTGAGCAATTCTGTCGCTGAAATGTTCCAGAAAAGGTTATTTGAACATCCCCTGAAAATAAAAATTTCTTCTATTTACATGGCGTGGCAGTTTTCTTTTATTGGAATCTGTTATTACGTTTAAACATTTTCCCCATTTATGTAAATAAATTTCTATATTTTCCCGGACTCGCGAGTGCATATACTAAGCGAAACTCCAGACCAAAAAATCTCGTAATTCCTCTCAGTTGATGTCTCGCTTGTGAAACGTAAACAAACCCTACCCGAAGGGGCGTATCCTAAACAGCTGACGCGGCGGAGGATACTTCTCTGAACGTAACGTGGCATGTTCACTTGTTTTTTTCCGATCTGTCACTTTATCCCATCGTTAGGAAAAATTCTTGTATAACAGGTTTACGGGGGTATGTGCAGTGAAGGAAGTAGGTAGCATTTAAGCAGAGGATTTGCAGATGCGATTGTTCGGAGAAGAAGAAGAGGGAAGCGAGAGTTCTCGAAAAATCCGAACTGTTGTTGTGTCGGATGAGAAGGTTAGAGTGCGGGGTGGAAGTGGTGGGGGGCGCTCCTACGCCCTAAAGGATTAAGTGCCTCAAGCTGGGCCCTGGTTTTGCACCCGGGACCCAGAACCGTTACCGTCTTATAAAACGATGTTGCCACTTCTGTCCACACGTTCTCTGGAGGCCAAACGTTCTCGATGGCAGCTTGTAGCAAAACACAGGCGCGATTTCCGTGAAGTCCTCGCGAACGCTTATCCAGTATGCTTGAGCAGGCACCGTTTCGAGCGGAATCATTTCCGTTTCGTTTCCGCTGTAAACTGTACACGCAAATTTAACAATGATAGGTTTGTTTTTTGGCCCAGTCTATGGTTGACGACCTACACGATGACTTCTATGCGATATCTTGTAGGGTTAGATAACACTTAATCTTTTTTGCAACATTTTCGGATGGGAGCCAGCTTGTCGGTGTCTTCAGATTCCGTTTCATTTAACGAGAAATATCGCAACGCAGTTCATCCTACTAGGCGTGAGTACATCTCGAGCTGATCTGTCCTTTCTTCTAACCTGAGATTTAGAAATAAAATCTCGCAATCACGTTCAGCCCAATTTCTTTTCTAAAGATGTACCAAGATTATGTTAAAATTCAACTCGAATCTTCTAGTTGCTTTGCGGCAACTAATGCAGTGAGACGCACAGATGCCAAAACGTTACAGAATGTAGGCGATGTTTACTGCCTTATCCCAGTGCCTCAGTCACTTGTGCCCGCAATTTTCTTTCAAAGGACGAATATTGGCACTAGAATGAATTCTTGTTGCTCTTTCGTCATCTTAGAGAAGAAAAAATTATCACAGGGAAAATACAGATGACCAGGAAAAAGGCAAAACAAGAGAGATGCCTGTTGCGAAAGCAAATGGGACAAGGAGTGGATTAGGCAATAAGAGCAGATCTTAAAATATAAGAATACGAATTAGATTCTAGAAGATAAGAGATTGAATACAGTTCACTGAGCGCAGAGTAAGCAAATATATACTTATCTTTGTAGGCTTTCACAGCGTCAAGCAGTATCGCTGAGTGGAAAGCTGTAAACGGCTGACTACCTGCGAATGAAAAACTACCTGCTGCTTAGCTAGGAGCGCCGAGGGACGATGCTTACACCGCGACGGTCATGGACAGACTGATGTAATAGACCCTTTAAGAGCGAAAAAGATTTTTGGCAATTTCATCTTAGGAGAAGTCAGCTATTTCAACTACCTAGGTTTCAATATTTCATCCAGAGATAATAATGATGCAATAAATAAATTAAATTTATCCGAATGTCGGGGATCATAAAACGAAATCTCAAAAATAAGTAAAGAAACGTGCTTAAAATTTCATAAAGTAATAGCCATCTCCTCACTCCTTTATGGAGCTGAGAACTGCATACTAACAAAAAATCCTTCCAGATTAAAAAAAATTGAAGCTTTACATCAGCAACTAAATATAACTAGTATCCTTGATAAAATTGAAAGATAAATGGAGTACATTGTATGGAACATATTGACAGAACGGAGGAATGCCGCATTTCAAAACAACTCACCTACAGGCCGCAGGAAAGATGGAATGAGGGACGCCCAAGGAATTGCTGGAGTTATCAAATTTAAATCCAGCATTAACAAACGTGAGAGTGCAAGGACACAAAACCACTGGAACACGTCGCTTGGTTTAATCCCTAAAATTGATGATCATGTTAATGATTATCAAGAATCATAATAATGAATTAATGATCTCCAAGTTCATCAAAGATTTTGTTGAGATGTTCAACGGCATCACGTAATGCCAGATATGAAGAGAAGTAATTTACAGCGTTTTACACTTACAAATCATTTTAAACCATTCAAGTATCATTAATATGTACTATGGTATATTTAGTCAACTTCCTATGAAAATTAACGTGTAAATTCCTCTTCTCTAGTTGATTACTGGTAAGTAGTTGTTTCTGCTGCCAATAAAGTATGTCTCTCAACTTAGAGCTACAGTGTTTTCTTTTCTATTTACTTAAGCCTAAGTCCTTCCGTGGAGTTCAACCTAAAATAACATTTCTGGGCTACGACATTATGCATCAATTTGACACTTCTCTTAGTCTAATCATGAAACGGAGACAAACTTTTAAATACATATTCGGATGATTTAGGAACAGGAACGTTAGGCCCAGGAACAATACGAGAGAAGGTTCGGTTACACAATAATATTCTTTTTTCTATTATTGCAGTTCTTCACCACAATATAAAAATAACAATTGTCACAGTGATTGTTTTTACTCCTTTCGTTAATTGGAACTCCAAATCTCAAAAAAGAATTCAAAAGTAAGCGTTTTAGTGTACGTACGGGAAAAACGCATTAAAACAATTATGGGAACCGCTTGAAACAAGGAAAGCGAGGTTTTAAGCTTTATGTAATTATCATACGCCCGTAAGCAAACTGACTTGGTGGAATTCAGAATATACTAGATAAACCAGTGTCGGTGGTGGGGAAAATAATCACAAAATTCGGACATAAAAGCAGAGCAGAGAAGAGAGGGGATTTTGTCAATAGATCTATAAGCGATTGAAACAGTTGGCCGGGTACTTCTCATCTGTTCCTAGTCTTCGAAATATATTAAAATGAGTTTAATGCCAATAAAGTAAATAACTTGAGAATGTTACTTGAAGTAAGTGCTGTTTAGTAAAGTGTTGTGAATGGCAGGAAAAAGTGTTGCCTAGGGCAGTGAAGTGTCACGGCATATCGTGCTTTGTATTGCCGTATGGTGTAATGCTGTGGTGTGGAATATTAAGCTTCGTATTAATTAAATGTTAAGTTATTATCAATAATATATTCATAATCATTTGTTTTATAAATTACTGTCACAGAGTTGTACTCAATTGCAGTTTAAAAAATATTATCTTAAATTCATCACAATCGTAACAATTCATCCTATCTCTACAAGTCATTTTGTGAAACTCTGGAAATAAATTTAATATAGTGAAATCAGCTAATAAGACACAAGTAGCATAAAATGCATATACAAGTAAGCACCAATTATATTTTTCTGACAGTTACGATATGTTTAGTGAAAAAAGGTTCCCACGTCCTCTGTAAACACGATTAAATTAATTTGCACATCTACTTTGAAAAACCGCAGCTTCACACTCTCAGACGCGCTCAGACTCTCACTCTCACAAAGATATTTACTTTCTGCCATCATAATGGAAAACTTCAAAAGTTCTGGAGCAAATTCGTTCACGGCTTCTGCGAATTCTATGCAAAACTGCGTGACCCAATAAACTATTTATGCTACTTTCTAGGAAAGAATGTGAGTAATGGAGCATTTCTAATCACATTTATGATTTCTGCACACAAAAATACACACGGGGCAGTTATTTTTTAAGGTTTTTCCATTCCAGGTCTGTGTAACGATCTTTGTAGTTTATTTTACAAGTTTTACAACTGATCACTCTCAAATACAATTTCAAAACTAAATTAAAAACTGTAGACACCTATTCATTACCGTTTTGCACAGTTTGCAAATTTCTGTCTTGAAGGACTGGCGGCTATAACATGTCCCTTACTATGTAACCAAAACCAATTTCAATGCAGGAAACTGTTGACATTGAAGGCACCGGTCGGATGTCCGAAACGAGAATGCACGCGTTCGCGCACCAATCTATTAGCTGATGAGTAAACAAAAGTGTCCTCATTATCCAAATTGTGTCCGTATGTTTGCAAGCTCAGTGACTATATCTTTGAACTCTGCCATAACGAGAAGCAAGGGCAATCGAGCTCTAATTAGAATGTATAGGAATCCAAAACTGCGATACTGTTGACTTCTACGATATCACAGAATGCTAATGCACGAATGTATAATATTGTAATAAAAACTATACAAAAACCACAATATTAGGTCGGGAGTGTCTGGAAAAAGTATTTGTCCAAATGAGGTACAAATACGTTGACGAAAAATTTATCAATGGAGTAACTGCATTATTTCTTGATATAACATAAATATTAATATTATTTTTACTTCAGAGTATATTTTCTGCAAGATAGATATAGGGCTTATTTTTGTAAATATTTCTTGTAGTACCAATATCATCTCAGCATGTTATTCTGCAACATTATAGAGCATTAACACAATAAATAGTATCCCTAATTGTAATCACCGGCTGACATGTAAGTCACGTATGGTATCTCCAAATCGAGAATACCGGCTGAGTTAGCTCCGAGGAACAACTGTTGCCAATTTCAGCGCTCCGGAACGGGAGATTTTGGGATTCCAATTTAAACGATGGCTGAATTTTGGACACTACCTAAATTGTTAGATAGAATTCAACTACTCAACTACCAATTGCAGGAGAATTCTAGAACCTGTCGCTCTCATAGATAGTTTTCCGCTGTTTCTAAGATCATTACATGGAGAGTGCCGGAGCAGTACCTTAATACATTGCGACGTGAGAACCGGGGGGTTCTATCCGCAATTTTTGTCATTTCTTATTTTGTTGTATATGTGTGTATAGAAAACCTATATATTTCAGAGTTTTTCAATAGTTTCAAGGTTATAAACGTAAAAATGTAGTTCTATATGCATAATTTGGAAAGCCTGAGATCCAGACAGTTTTATCTCAGCACCCGTTGAAAAGCACGTAGTTCAAAGTGTTGCGGTTATATGGTCACATTATATTACATATTAGGGTATAGAGTTTGCATGTTAAGTGATAATTATGGATGATAATTCTATAAATAAATGGCCGAAAGCCAGTTCTGACCGTGAAAATAATAGGAATATTGCATGTTTGACTGAGAAAATATTATTGTACTTTACCGAGCCAATAGTTGTTTTTTTCTATAGACGAAAGTTAAATATCTATAATTTAAATGTTCATTGCTCATAAGATAAAACAAATATTGCACTCAGAGCGTGCGTCACTCTGGGGTTGTTTTGGGAATGACATTGTCAGTTCTGTGATAAAAATAATGACCAAAATAAGTTTAGTATTTCCTGATGTTATGGAGTATATATTGTTATGGAGTGTTCGCTGTGTTTCTCAACACTGATACTCCAGTATTTCTTATGCTATTATCTCTTTTTTATTTAAAAACTTACATGTTAATCAAGTAATAATGACATTTTCTACTCCTGGACATTTATGCATACAGTAAGTGGATAACATTGTTTCTAACACCGAGAAGCCTTCAAAATTTTATTTGAAGTTTGGTCACTAGTGTCCCTCTTAAGAGTTCTATTATCTAATAAAAATCACCTTATTCTGTGATCCACATATCATCAAGTGACTTTTCCGCATTTCAAACACCATCTAAACATTATGACTACCAACGGTGACCCGACACACAAGGATCTCAGCTCTCTCTCACACTCACCTGCGCGCGCGTACACGAACTATACTACACATCTCGAGATGCCACTCAGGTGCTTATACTGCGATTTTCCTAACTCTGCCTCTGGCTGGAATCAGTTGTTGACAGTTTCATCCAATCTGGAGCTTGTGATCATAGGGAGGTCACTGTAGAGACATTTAAGCTCCCCAGTATAGATCTTGTACCGGCTAGGGCGGTACCTAACTAGGGAAAGATGCCTCGAGGATACCTGATGTTGTTTGGGTAACCCTCACCGTACGGGATAACTTGGTCGCATTTCGCTTGACTACAGCACGTTACAAAACGATTATTGTCTCTTTAGCCTTATAATCTATCCGTCATCTCTAATTACAGTTTTCTGCTTACAAAACAATGTACTATATTACACCCTTAATTTGTCACGCAAGACGAGTATTAACCCAATTTTATCACAAAATTCAAATCAACGTATTTACGAACTTTTTTATCGCTATCCTAATGTTGAGAGCTTAGCCTTTCATCTATATAAATAGCACAGTTCGATTAGTCGATAATTCGAATTGTTGATTTACATGGGGAAATTCTGAAGAGCATAACTAACTCATCGAATAACACTTTTCGATTAAACAAAAAGTATGTTTCTTAACTTAAGAGATTTTCAAAATTAAATTACATTTATTATAAATTTTGCAATGAAATTTTGAAACGAGGTGACGAATTACTTCTTCTTAACATTCATGAATCCTACATTGCTAAGAAAAAATCACTACGTACAAAATCACAATATTGATGATACTTTATATATCAGCATAATCTCTCTCTTCATACACAATGTCTTTCTTTATTCTGAAAGAAGCATTTAGGGATTTCATTAATACTTCATATATAAAACAATAATGAATATGTTCAGTAACCCTAACTTAGGAAGTAAATAAAGGTGTAATATTCTTAGCAGAGAGTTTTTCACAATGAAATGGTTCTAAAAATTATATATTTAAATGAAGGTATGTACATTTTTGTAATGTGTAGTTTAGTGCAATTTTTGCTAGTAGTTAATACAGTTTGTACTTTTTTCTAAAAAACAGCTCCAGTTTTTTTCCTTTTTATTTTTTCGAATAGAGCAAAGAACCCTTAAAAAGGTCACAGGTCTCATTTTCGTCGAACTATGTGCCGTACTTGCTCGACTAGTTGACTTTACCTAATATTTTAAGTCGGAGACAGCCAACTTCTATGGTTAATTTATAACACTTTTCAAAATTTTATAATCCAATGCAATCATTTCTTGCATAATTACTAGCAATAATAAATGCAATAGTTAGCAGACTAATTGAGTTGACCTAACCGAGGCAGCCCTCGCCAAACGCATTCATTTTGTCATTGCCTCGACCCCCAAGCGCGAGCTGAAAAGAGCCCCTGGTAATGGGGAAGCTCACTGCGCTTGCTGTCGATGGTAGGAATGACGTGCTCAGTAATTCGATTCGCCCCGACCACTGGCTCGCCCTCTGCCCCTCGCCTGACCCATTTTTCCGTCCACACATCGCCCTGCCCGCACCCGGCGGCAGTTAGCGGAATCGAGGGTTCGGCGAGTCCCTGCAGACAGCATCAACTGCAAGTTATCTCGAAGTTTTAAATTTAGACGCTGACCAGAATACCGCTTCATGAAGTATTAATTGCGAGACACGAAAAAGTTCATTTGGAAGGACTCGAAAAAATATTGTATTACTTGTGGACCTGGCAATGCTTCATCATTGCAATGTATTACAATTCACACGCAACTGGTCACGGGATTGTTAACACGCTACGCTTTGCAAATATTTTAGTAGATGAAATACTTTCTCGCGATTGGGAGTTTGTTTTATGTCCTGGTTTGGACATGGTTGTCAAGTATCCTATTGTTGAAACCTTTTCCCTCACGTTTGGGCATGCATTCGCTATGTCACTGTCTTGGATAAATTTGACTTACTTGTCCGAGATAACGTTCAAGTAATAATTCCGGCCATGATTAACAATTGCAGGGGCAGAATATGTCGCGAAGACACTCTTCATACGGCGTGCGGCGGGTTACGTCGTACCTTATCAGGGGCGATTGAGTCGGTATAATCGCATAAAATCATCAACATGCGTCTAAATGCGACAGACTTATGCACATTTCCATTGTACTATGTATTGTGTATCCCTGTATTCTCCGCGCAAGTGCAAGCAATAAGTTGACAAAGTTTAATAGCAATGCAATAAATGACAGCGCATAAAATATGAAAAAGCAAACAAACATTGATTATATTCATCTAATTTTATGATATATTTGATACATACGAGGGGCGACAGGGTGCCAATATTTCATTAGATACCGTTTTTACTTTCTTGCAAACTGCAGGCGTAGTAAAGAGGAGAAATTGTAATCCTTTGGCAAAAAACCTAATTTTTTTTACAGAAATACTCTTAATGTAGCCATGCCAAAAAACTGGATAAATCTTAATATATATATATATATATATATATATATATCTAGCCAACACGCACCTACACAGCCACACAGATTACCACTCAACAATAGAGCTCGCATGGACTGTCCAGGGGTTATCCAAGATTTTGCTCGTGATGCGAGCTTAAAAAATCTAGGGAGCAAGCATCTTCAGGGTGCGAGAAGGTTTGAACCCTGACAACAATAAAATCACACACATTGCACACAAAACGAGCGTATAAATTTACTCATAAACTTTCTTAGTGGCATCAGTTTCATCGACAAAAAGACAGAATCTAGAATCACAACTTTTTTTTTTCACAAAGAATAATCAAACACAGATAGAAAACTTTACAACACACGCTCATGTGAATTAAACACATACAATTTATATACAAATCTGAAATTCTGAAATTTGACACCTAATCTACACTGGGGGAATTTCCTTGGAAATTTTCATTATATCTAAATTTGTGGCTATTCTAATTAACATGCCATGAAAGCCAAAATTCAATTTACAATCTCTGCTTCAAATATTACACTGCAAAGAACAGAATGTGTGCAAATGCACTACTCCTCATTTAACAATTTAACTGTGTCCTGAAAATAGCAAAATAGATAACATGTCTGAGTAGAAAATGTTTTCTTAGGCAGGGCAATAGCCGCATCCAACGTACTCCTACTATAATACTGTAATTTGTTGCCACCCATGTCCTGCGCAAATTCTTAACATTTCCTATACTCGTTTTTTTCCCTGCAGACGTGAACTTGACCTATTTTCCGCGCTCTAAACTGTTACCGTGTGGACTTCCCATTTGGCTTGGCGCGTGGTCGCTGCGTCGATCGGTCGCGCTAGCCGTTCGCTCCCAGCTATCTGTGTCGAAAGAGACGGGATTCGCCTTGCGTCTGCCGTTGCCTTCTGCGTCTCTTCCGTTCTTCCTCCAGCTGTTCCCGTCTTCATATCCTGTGCGCTTGGATCCTCGGGCCTCTTCTTCTTCCCCCTTCCGGGGTTCCTGCTACCTGCGCCTACGACTACGCCCAACGTTGGGCGAAAATTCCCCTGGCACTTCACTGAATACTGGTGCAAGTTCTCGCTCGTTTGCTACTTTTACTTGCTAAGCCCAGAACTTTTATGTTTCTTTCACAACGGGTAAACTTTTACTTCCGTGTTGGTTTAATTGAAGGAAAACTACTTAATCTGGCACATCTGCGGACGACTTACTAGCACGTCTGTTCGACGCCGAATACTCCTCCTAGTAGTCGTTGCAGCGGCAAACAATATCTAAAACTAATGTTTAACGAAAAGTGTTGAACTCGGCTATCGTGATTAAAAGAGCTGCTTACATCGAACGCGTGTGACAAGAAAAAGAGAGCTTTCCGCTTTGGCGGGGTTTTGCGTATTTATCGCGCGGCGCCTGGGGAAATTCCCAGTGGGTGGGCTGCTTCCCTCCATCTTAACTCCTTCACAAGGGAAACATTGGCTTGCAAGTTCGCACATTCGTTTAGTCCGGGCACGGATACAGGCGCGTGTTTATGAACCAAATTTTTCTGCGCCTGCTATCCACGCTGCTCCGTAAAGTGTTCACACATATAATCGGTGGTGATATGGGGTTGCAGCAATCCCATAAACGCCACAATATATTGTTACGAATATTGCATCACCTGCGAATTCGCTTGCGCGTGGATTTGCGTCATCTGCCGGCGCCTTCCCTTCCATCACCGGAACTAGACGGTTCCGGACTTGCCGCGAGCCGCGGGGAAAACGCCCAGAATGTGCCGGGTGCCTGGAGACAAGCGCCGGGCAGGTAATAAATGCGCGCTGCGGGGCGGCGGCGAGTCCAATTTAGTAGAAGACGTGAGTAGAAGTCAGTGGGTAGTAACGGCATCAGTGAGTTGGCAGCAGAAGCGTCAGCTCCGTCATGTGTCCGAAGTGGAAGCCTGTGCTGTGAATGTGCATTGCGGTGAAGAGTGGTGCAGTGGGGAAACAGCAGTCAGCAGTGTGAAGTCTGCAGTGGAGCCTGAGCTCGTGAAGTGGGCATCGCGGTAAACAGCAGTGCAAGTGGACGCCTGGTGTCCGCAGTGAGTGTGGTCTGCGCAAGGAATTGTGGGTCTGCTGCAGGGGGAAATTGTGGTCTGTGCAGGGAATTTGGGTCAATGAAGTGGACAGTGGACAGGCATTGGACTGGGCTGATACTGTAGAAGAAGAGAACTGTGGTAAGACAAATAGTGTGTAAGGGATGAACAGTGTAAAAAAATCCATCAGAGAAGTGTGTAAAAGAAAATAACTTATTGTAATATATCTGTCAATAGACCAAGTAAGATTTTAGTGTAATAATTGTTCCGCGGAATAAACCTTCTTTTTGTTTAAATAATATGGTGGTCGGTTTTTAATTCACCACGGAGGAACGTTACAATATATTATAATATAATATATATATATATATATAATATAATTATAAAGAGTATTTCTTGCCAAAAGATTACAATATATATATTTGTGTAATTATTTCTTTAAACACTTTTGTTACTTACGGTCGCGTCAACTAACAAGGTCATCTAGCGACCATGTATTGCGTGCTAACAGTATGGTACATATGAGGGATGACACGGTATGATGATGATAGGCATGTGAACTGGCGACGAACACATACAACCATGCCCGAGGCGGGGACTCGAACATCGACCCGCGATCGCTTCGGTCCCACGGCATTACTGTCTTTTTGGGCGAATCCTCGCATACGACCTGCTTTTAGCACCTTGCGTGGTAGTATTTTAATTTTCATTATGTGTTCGTTGATACTTAAAAAATCGTTTACGGTAAACATGTCTTATTGTCTATGACAAAGACAGTGGCTAAACAGTGAATAACATTTCTCAAAATAGTATTTGTGATTGATCTGGCGTATGTTTGCCAGCCTCTTAATTTTAAATGTATTTTTTTCATTCGAGGAAAGATAAATTGCTTACATTTGCGTAGACTTTGTGATTAATCAAATTATTCTCAAAAATGTTCTCCTTTTTTGTATTTTTCCCTCGGATTGAGTAATTACATTCAAGAAATCAGTAGGACGCATTTCCGTTGTTCTACCTAAACTTTCGAAAATTTGTAAAGTTCCAAAAACTTTCGGACTCTTCCTACAACTACAATATTGAAGATGAATCATTTTTAAATAAATGTGTTAATCAAAACATTTAAAATGGGCGAGTAATTAATCAAAATCTTGGTGATTTTATCGTCAAGCCGTAAAATTAAGCGTAACATATTAGCGACTTTTGAAGAAATCTTTTTCTCAGAAACGATACCATTTTTTTCAAGCTTAAGTTAAATAGACCAGTTCATTTGCGCGAAGTCAGCGCTGACTATCTTGTGTTGTTTTGCTCACTTAAGGCCAATGTGACGCTTCTGTTGTCCCAGGAAAACCTGGTTTGGATATCCTTTCCCATTCAATTTAATAACGGGCAATTTTAGAAACTATCTCGGGACATGAATCATCAAAATAGAAAGAGCTTAGACTTGTTTATGAATATCACACATTGTAGATTAGAGGGTTGGCGCCAAAGATAAAAACATTCTAAAACGTATGGTGTTGGTTATGAAAACCCTTCACTAAAGAATTATATGTTAGAAGAAATGCATATATGCCTTAACTGTTACATATAGATTACATTGCTTTGGTTAAAATACCTGTACTTTATAGCTTCCCCCTTGGATATACGGAAACATTTTTAAGAGTTTATGTCGTTATGGAAGTTAAAGCAACGTCATTACCTAAACCTCGGGTAGTTTGTGATCCCTGAAGACCTGATGCAAAGAATTGCTTTTATCAATAATAAATATGGTAATACCTCATGCTTCTTAATCTGTCTTAGAGGCCACTGCATCCGGTCTCTACCATTACGTTCCACGGGTCAAGCGTAACGGCGGGAGGTGGCAGGGCTACAATTGTTGACCGCTCCAACTTCGGCCGGTAGTTACGATTGGAAAGCCTGACGTTGCGGAGTTTCGACTCTAACTAGAAAGCTTCGGTCGAATTTCCTGTCGTTGTTTGGGAGGAGAATTTTGTGGGTCTTGCTGCTCAGATAGGTTGCTTTCCATGGAATTCTTCCGATCAAAGACGCAGACGCTTACCGAAGCACTACCCTTAACCCGCGCCATCTTTCATTCCTCATTCTAGTATCTCCACATCTCTTTCACACCTTACATGCTTTAATCTCCCGCCATGTGGATAGAAATTCTGTATAGATCGAGTTGTCCCAGCTTAAGAGATGCCACGACACGGAGGTACTCTCCGCCTTAAGCGACGTGTAATTGGCGCCGATCTCACGTTTGCGTTGAAACGTTCGAAAACGACAATTATGCTCATAATCAATCAATCACGTTAAGTGACGCTCCGGGGGTGTGCCCCGCAGGCGCGTGGCGGGAGGAGACGGAGTGGTGGTGCAGAAGGAGGAGCGCACAGGCGGCTTACGAGAAGGCTCAGGGCCCACGCAGGCGCATCGGGACTGCCCGCGCAAGCGAGACGGGTGAGTAAACCCGCCTCTCGCGGCCAACTCTGGAACGCCTTCCGAGTTTAAGCTTTGTCAGTTTCATATGTTAAGAATCAGGAATTTATTCGACGTGAATTTTGAAGAATGTTTGAATGTCATACGTGCGGCGTGACTAGTTAAGTTAAAGTAAAAATAACATGACAATTTATTTAAAATAATATCACGCTTACCAGAATTCCTATTGATTCTCAGAAACATTCAACATATAGACCGCGCGACCAATTAACAGAATCAAGCCGGTAATCTGCAAAAAATCAATTACAAATATCCTAAGAAGATAACATCACAAAATGTTAGTCATTCCACAACCTTCATCATTTTTAAATGGCAATAGTCAAGTGAAAAACCAGAAGTACATATCGGAGGCCGTTTTAAACTGCGCACAATTCGCGGGATATAACCCTAAATATTGCAAATTTCTATTTTAAGTATCGTTATTTTGAAACTTGTTGCACTAATTAGTAATCCCAAAATAACTTCTCAGTTACAGTGATCTAATAATTCTCTCATCTCTTCAGAGGATACATTTTCGTCTGTCAATGAGAAGAAATAAAATATTTTAAGTATATCGTTGTATGTAGCTGGCTAGCGCCCAAATTAGGAATAGAATTTAAGAAATACTGCCTCGGTAGAGCGCTTTATTACGTTACTAGTTGCGCATTGGACCAATAATCACGGTTCTCTGTGCTATTCGGGCTTGTATATACTGATATTATGTTTCATCTCACTTATCCCTCCATTAATTTGCTTATAAATAAGAACTTTTCTAATATCATGTTATGTAAAGACTCTGAACTATGCATATATATACAGTACTATGTTATTGCGTACTCATGAAAAGACGTTTGTTGAAATAGTATTTTTTAATTTAATCTTTAGGATAGTATTTATTGGTTTGTTCTTATGAACGGTATGTGAACTAATTTTATGGAAAATCATTTCTGTGTCTTTTTGTTCAGCGCATTTTTGTCCTGAACTTTACTAGTATAGTCTCACATAATTGTTACTGGCTTTATTCATCTAAGTTTATTCTGTGGGCAGGGTGAAATGTTTCCAGAATGTAGGAGATTAGCTGTTCTAATATTCGAATTGTTATAATTGAGAAATAAATATTTTTTCTCTGTATTGTGGCTGCATTTCAGTTGAATTTTAACCACTTTCAATGATACCTCTGCAATGATACGGCAAGTACGTATACAATTGTTTGGTTGGGGCAAAAAGGCGGTACTCTTGGTGGCACCTTGTCCCAAAATAGAATAACCCAAACATAAAATACTCATAAAAAGAACGATTGGATTCAAGAAATAATTGAACTATGGTAACCATAACAAGCCGACTAAATAGCCGAGGTGGCTAGAGCGTGTACCGGCGCTTTTCGGTTTGAAGGTTTCGCGGTTCGCGTTCCCGCTCTGGCATGACTGTTTGTCCTGTCTCTCATAATTGTGCTGTCGCGGAGGCCTCGGCGTTCTGGTAACTCCAGATCAGAGGAGCATGCAAGTGGCGTTGGGGGTCAAATGTATGGTCGAGTAAATGCAACCATTGGGGAAGGTAATGGTAACCGGGGTTCGGCTGGAAAAAAGCCTAGGAAAAAATGAAAGAATACAAACTCGTATAATGACTTGTAGATATATATATCTAATATATATATATATATATATATTATATATATATATAGATTAAATTATGGTTATTTGATATCGCGCCAGTTGGTCAATGCACAACTAATACTACTAGCATCTTGGCTAAATACATACATATTATTATTAAAGATCCGATCGATACAAACTTGAAGATTAGCAAATACTTAAAAAATTTCAATGAAAATTAGGATTATTCTCTATTTCCCTTCTTCACACACTTTACTTCATTGCACGACATTGCATTGCACTTCACTTCATTGCTCCTTGCTACCGCCAGACAAGGATATACCTTTGCATAAATCCGTCCTTTTATTGTCTTTTCTTTTCTCGTGAAACACGTCACTGGCCTTCACTGAAGTATGCACTTTACGCTCTTGAAGGTTCATGAGTCAAAGTGTGTGTGCTTCTGGAATAATCATACAATTCTACGAATAAATTGTTCCAGTCAGCAATAGTCTTATTACGTACAAGATTAATTTTTCTTCATATCAGCACTTTTATTTCTTCGCCCTAGAGTTTCTTGTTCGTCACATTGGGGCTGGCTTTTTGCTGACTGCAGTTAATGCTTTAAACTGACATCTCTAAAATACACTTGTACATTATTTCGTATTCACTTAATGGGAATGGTACTAAGGAAGTTTAGGCTGTATTTTTGTGTTTCAGTATAGCCTCGGTACTTAATATTCAATAAACAAAAATAGGAGTTTCCAATTCTTTCTGTTTAGTATATTTAAGCTGATCATTCAACTGGGATCACTCAAATTATTACTTCCAGCTACTCAGGAATTTCATTGTATCTACTGTATATTGGAAATTTTGCTGTGTTGACGGTTTCGTAAAATTAATAGTTTTAGCTTTTACTGAAGATAATTTTCAATTTTTTCTTAACACTTCAAGAATTCTTGCATTTTTTCAATTGATGAAGAATCGGATTGCGCCTTTAATTGTGGATAAAGCGAATGCAAGTGTTTGCGAAAAGTGTGAATATATAGATCGAATCTCGGTAACCAATATTATTGATTATAACTCACGCAAGAAAAACGAGCGGCTCTAGCACGTTTCCACTGGATCTGGAGCGTCGCATTACTTCGTCAGGCTAAGGGAAGTCATCAGTTTGTTTAAACAAGACTTGTGCGACTCTGAGAAATTTGCTTCATATGAACCACATTGCTTCTCGATGCAAATAAATAATTATATTAAGAGTATCGCAAAGAGACTAAAACGATAGCTGTGGAAATGTCTATAACGATTTGCGCCTAATCCCTTCTTTTTGGTCGAGTGAATTGGCAAATGTCTGACAAAGCGTAGCTAGCTGCTTTCACCCAGAAATACTGGTCTAAGCGTTTTGATGGTTCAACTTAGAAGATTGTTCTTGTTCACTATACGTCCCAAACAATCCGGGTATTGTATGATGTTGAAATTTACATCCTATTGACGTTAGGTTAATAAATTAGACATTAACCTACGGGTTAGACACTAAATAACGGCCCATATTTATTAAAAATGATGAACTGAAGATTTTTTCGATAATTCGAAACATTACCCGTTATTATATAACTCTCAGAATTCTCGTGAAGTAAGGAATCATGGTTCTCTTCTCAGTCGTAAATTTTCCTACGAATTTTTGTTGGGCTCTTTCATAAATTCTTTCTTGTCTGTAACGCATCACCTTCCGCAGAATTTAATATTCGTGTAGAAAGTACATTGTGTCTTTATTTTGAGAGGAAATATATCTTGCTAGCTATGTCTTTGAAACGTAATATGGACGCATAGTTACACAAATTCAGTGTGTTTACTTTGTAGCATCGTTGTTTCGATCCATACTTTCATTTATTTGTAAAATTCCGCCCAGCCGCGTTTTCTTATTATGTAAAACAGAATTTGAAAAGTTCTAGTGCACTTTTTTCGCCTCTAATTTTGTTTCCCCCGAAAAGTGTAAAATATTCGTAACAATGTGTTCCCGTCGTCCTCTATTTTTCCTTTGCTCAACTTTCTCTTCACTCTGATTATTTTGTTATAATATTAGGGTTGTAGGTAGTAGTAAGGTTCTCCAAAGTAGACCTTTAAAAGATTCGCCCACACTCTAGTTTACGAGTTACAAAGACGGCTGACGATAATTTATTAATATTCAGTCTTTTGAATTTTACGCTCTTTACTTCATTCCGGTGATGGTAAGCAGTATTTAATCTCGTTCATCCTTTTATGGGCAATTGAATCTTCAAAAGAGATTTTTTCTACTCATATAAATATGTATCTTAATTCTCACCCAGCACTCCGACTGTTAAACGATTGGGTCGTGCAAATCCATTTACGAGTTTTTTCAAGCTTCGTCAGCGTCGGCTACCTGCCTGACTGCTGACCTGGAACTCCGCAGCTAGGGCACTCTACCTCAGACGCAAACGACTTTTTCACCATTACAGTATATTCTGAAATGGGAGATCCTAGAAGTTCGAGTCATGACAGGGGAAAGGAGATTCGTGAGTTCCATAGAGTTAAGCATTTTGGACTTAACTCGACTTCGCCAACAGTCGTTTTCAGATAACAGGAATTGGAACAAAAATTCTACGATTAGGATTTCTCGTATTTATTATGTTGTTCTGTTTTGGCCTTAAAAACCCATCCAAGCTCTGCAATGCCAATGGGTTCCGTGATTCTTTTCTTATCTGTATTGGCTGTGTATACAGCTACTTTGAAGTTTAAGCGCACCCACAGAGATCACGCGCTCTACTTTTAAGGAATGGAAGGCAGCAAGAGCTCGATGAAGCATGAGCTGCGGGAACGAGTCTCGGGGCCGGGCATTTGAAGCAACCCTGGCAGACAGAGTGGTTTTTTTAGTCGACTAGGACGTGTGTTAGTGACAGTTACGATTCTGCGGCTATCCGGGGAGACGCGGCAGTCGTTGGCTGGGGTGCCGACGTTCGCCTGACATTTCGCAGGCTTCCTCAGGGCAAGTGACACTGCGGCGCTAGCGCCCGGTGATTTTAAAACTATCCGCCTGGGCTTCGGGGAGGGCGGTGCGCTGTGATTGGCGGAGAGGTCTCGCCTGATTGGCCGGTCGGTCGGGCCCAACCTGGGGCCTAGGCGCCAGATGTCAGTGGTCGACGGTGAATTGAACAGTGTCCCTGCGGTCCGAATAGATGGGCGAGGGATTTCCAGGCGTGGTTCAAGAGCGAGGCCTGCGGTCGCGTTGATGTTTTTGCGGACCGTCTGTGTATTTCTAATGCCTCTTTTATGCGTCTCGGCCAGTATCGGTTTTTCCTTGAGCAGTTTTCCTTGTGCGGTTTTCCTTGCAACAGTGGCGCTCCGGATAGCAGAGAAATTCATGGATTCGAGCCGCGAAGCTGTACGTAATAGTGGACAGTACGTTGGCCGCGCTAATTCTGTGATATTTATGGATTTCTGTAAATTTTGCTTGGTAGGATAAATCTCTGGCGGAGCACAAAATTTGACGATCAGATACTTCTTAAGGAACTGTGCACAATCGGCATTTCTTTGTAGCATTTCGTCGAGAATGAGAATAGTTTTGTAAATTGTAAAACTGAAATAAAACTGATTTATATGGAATCTCGAATCATCTTATTTAAGTCATTTCAGCAGTGGGCAGCTCAAGTGAGTCCCTGACTAGCGTGGCGGATCCAGGAGAGCCCATGTTTCCGCAAAAGCCTCAGTTTTTTCGTTTGTTACTTCCTTTATTTTGATAAAATTTGTTTAAGATATGCATTTGTTAGATTAGAAAATAATTTAAACAATTATATGTATATGCACGTATATACGTAAAAAAACAATATAATTATATCATACGAGTATCAAATATGCTTTATTAAGTAAAATATTAATGATGCCCGCCTCCTCAAAAAATTATCGGCTGGATTCCACTCAGGCACAGACATGAATAAATAATCGAAATGAACGTGCAATTAATCAACATACCTGAGGTAGCTTAATTTTTGATAGTAGTTCAAGTCTTTCTATCTTTGGCACAAACAAAGATTTCGGTCACTTGAGAGTTAAGTTCGGAATACCGTGCTCCATTCTCTCTTTTTTATATGAAAGCATAGCATCATTCAGTCTGTCTCTCCATTGTATTCGTAGAAATTGATTTTTAATCCGTTAGAGAGTGGGAGGAACATCTTTCGTTCTCAGTTGTGGTCATGGATTATGGTAACAATACTTTTTTAAAAGATTTACCACTTCGCAAAAAGTACGTGACATATTATTCTCGCCGGAAAAATCTGAATTACACAAGAGCACCCGAACACCATAATGCTTTACGAGAATATATCTTTTCCAATTCCGCTTATAAGTTTTTGTCCATTAACTTTTGGTGTATTGTCTCATAGTTGTAAAAATCGCTTTCTGAAATTTCAAAGAATATTGGTGGAATTTTTTCAGTTAGAATAATTCGCAGACTTAGATGATTTGAGAATCGATCTGTCTTGTTCGGATATTGTTCCAAACATGAGATTGTTTCAGACCGGCGACGCGATCTACCCCCCTTAAGATCACACACGGTCTCTTATTCATTGGTTGTTTTGAAGAATCTGATTCGTCTTCAATAATTAACGGAATATTTTGATAGTGCACTCAGAATAGTGGTCATGCATGTTCTGATTTTCACAGCATGATCTTTCTTTTGTTGAACAAACCAAAAAAGAACTGACACGTGGAAGCATATTTTACTGTAGAAAGTAACTCAAAATACAAAGTCTGTATCATTCAGTAAATAATCGGTGCAGCTTGCTCACTAGCTTTAAAATACATCTGTTTGTTGTCTGAATAATGTTCAAAACTTTCATCGGTTTAATCTCTATTTTCTTACACGTATTAAACACAATCTGTGCTGAAGTACCCGAATACAATAAAATACCAATCTAGTTGGTGAAGCCTGAACCATATTTATATTTGACAATTTCAGACAAGCATTGAATTATTTTCCGGAAATCTCGAAAAAATGTTTCAATTCTAAAGACCTTGAAAAATCCCTGCTTTGAGATGCTGCATTATAAAGTAGAAAATTCGCTTGATGAGCATAACAATTGCATGTAATTTCAATTTGAATAATTCTTTTTTATCAAACACGCACCCCCTATTTTTACCACTCTAATGATAACAGCGACAATCATAGATTCGGGGAATAATTTTTTTCAGGTGTCTTCTCCAAGTTCTAATTGAAGTTGGTTTATGTAATTTTGTCAGCTAAACATCTTCTCATCAATCAACTTGAAAAAAAGCCCAGACTCGGCCCTTGAATGCCTAATTCTAACTTATATCTAAAATTAATGATATTTATGAGTTTTACATGAGTGTGTATAGAGATATATTCTGCCTTATTTCATGTGCAATACATTTTTGGCAAATTATGGAACATTGCATCCAATACTATCGTTGTCTTTAAAATCCTTTAAACGATTTGCATCTCTCAATTAATTTTTTTAAAATGTCACAAGTTGATGAATAATCTATTAACCTCATGAAGATGCCTTGGATTATTCGATTCTTCACTTTTGTCATGACAGTCCAAAGCTAATTTCCAACTCGCCGCAAAATTTTATTGCATCATTTATGTGTCTAAAATGTACCTATTTGAAAAGACTCACATAGTTCATTCTGTTTGCGGGAATAGAAATCCTATATGCGTCATCCAATTCCTGATTAATACTAAATTTTCCTCAGAGTAAAACCTTTAAGTTCATTTCATTGTTTAGACTGGGTTTTCGAGAGAGCATGTTTTTTTTACATTTTCCCAGGAAATGCTGATGTCTTTATGCCCATACTAGTCCATGGTTTCGTCGCCTCAAACAAAGACAAGGAGACCAGAACATTTATTTGTGCCTGAACATCCGAAATCCCCTCCCATTTCTCGTACATTTTTAGGTTGGCCTAATTCTTTTTGCTAGAATTCGTCTCACTAATTTTCAGTTTGTTTTGTAAAAAATCTTACTTCTTTCATGTTCTTCTTTGGCTTGGGATTCACAATTACACTTTACAAAAAACTGAATCTACGTAACGTTAGAAGCACTTGAAAAATAAATATTCTATCATCTCTTGGGACTTTCGAATGACACTGCGATGCGCTTGTTTACGGCAGACCTGCGGCGCATGGGTCACATCAGAATTTGTGGCCTGTAAGTTGCCATAATGCTTGCACTAATCCCTCTCAAATCCCACCAGTGCTACAAAGCAGGCGCCGACAAACGCGAGGCAGTCGCGCAACGGACTTCTCGTTGATCAAAAGCTGTTGCAGGGTCCCAGGCAGGTGCAATTACTGAATCTTGTTCTTATCTCGAGCAAAAATAAAATATTCGCGCTCATATTCATGCAAGTGCAATAGTTTCATATAGCATATAATTGAAATTTAGAAATACTATTAATACTTGGGGGGGCGTGACCATGTGACCTGCCGACAGGACCACTTCTACTGCATCCAGTTAATCTTCTTAATCCTTGGTTAGGCTTCATGCCTATGTTTTTTTTACCTGAAGAAAACGCATTCAATCATCTCTAAAGTAGAGACTGGTTTCGCAAATGAATTCTAATTTAATTTCCTTTACCATTGCAACATTCTTTCTAGTGCTCACAGCACTCCTCACAGGCTGTTCGCTAGATTTTCCACACTGACATGCTTAATTAAGCAATGGTTTGTTATCATCATTGTTGTGAATATTTCCTGCCTTGCAAAGAGAAATACTCAAACAGCAAGCCTTCATCATATTTTTAAGTGTTCTTCTCTGTGTACTGGAAAATTTTCTCTTCATCTTTGAAAGCTTCTCTGGTCAATATCGTCCTGATTGGTGTCTGTTCTCGACGTTTATCATCTCTCTTTCATCTTATAACACATTGAAAGGGTAAGAAGTTATCTTTCTTATTGAATGATTCTTTCTTTCTCATTCTTTTACTTATTCTTCTGTGCTAGTTTCGTATTATTCTTCTTTTCACAAGCACACTTCATTTCATTCATGTGCTTTTTTTCGTTATCTCATATACCACTTGATGTCAGCAGTTAAACTGTTGTGCAAAAATGAAGTTAAAAATGATTTTTAAGAGAAAATACTCTTATTTGGTGAAGAATCTCAATTAAGGTGTTTTAATATGCTTCGAAGACAACCCAATAACAAGTAATATGTAACGAAGTTCTTTTGAAATTAACTTAATTCATTTTCTTTGGTTTGACTCTGTATTAGGTACATACGAAATATTGCAAGTTCTGATAAATGGTTAATTTACGTTTTTTAAAATGAGACGTACTTTTCCATATTATCATAAATATTCAACCTTGCGCATAAATGAAGTTTTTGGGACCTTCAAAACATTTTAATTTATAAATTTTGTGAGTTAATTGTTGGGTCTTTAATTAATTGTGTCATTTAAATCTGTTCGCATTTTGCTATACTTGTCTAAGGTTCTGTTTTGGTCATTTTAATTATACATTATAGTATTCAGAGGCACTTAAAATCATATCAATAAATAATACATTGCGAATTTCATTCAATATTTAATAAGAAACTGGCACGATATTGGTACAAAAAATAAGTTTGCAGATTTGAGATTCATCTCTTCAAATTTAGAAATATTCAATCGGTCTCTACTGCTTTTCGTAAGTCATTGATTCATTGCTGTTATGGAAGCAGAGTCAATCATTTCAGTGGATTTATATTTTTTGAAAATTTTATTTCGTGGTTCTAGTATTACGACATATCTTTCGCTACATATATAAGAATATATGAAGAAATAAAATTGGAGTTTGAAACAAATTCCTAGTCTCGTGTGTAAAAAAATCTATGCAGCATTAGGTCGATACGCTGCTTGTCTTAAGCCAATGCACACACTTCTTACGCGTCA
>BOPP01000013.1:1221533-1248931 GCA_017312745.1 Gryllus bimaculatus
TTGTGGTCTGCGCAGGGGAATTGTGGTCTGTGCAGGGAATTTGGGTCAAGTGAAGTGGACAGTGGACAGTGCATTGGACTGGCTGATACTGTAGAAGAAGAGAACTGTGTAAACAAATAGTGTGTAAGGAGTGAACAGTGTAAATAAATCATCAAGAGAACGTGTGTAAAGAAAAATAATTAATTGTAATATATCTGTCAATAGACCAAGTAGATTTTAGTGTATAATTGTTCCCGAATAAACCTTCTTTGTTTAAATAATATTGTGTCGGTTTTAATTCACCACGGAGGAAACGTACAATATATTATAATATAATATATATATATATATAGTATACTATAATTATAAAAGAGTATTTCTTGCCAAAGATTACAATATATATATTGTGATAAATTATTTCTTTAAAACTTTGTTACTTACGTCGCGTCAACTACAAGTCATTAGCGACCCATATTGCGGTGCTAACAGTATGTACTATGAGGATGACACGGTATGATGATGATAGGCATGTAACCGACGAACACAATACAACCATGCCCGAGGCGGGACTCAACATCGAACCCGCCGATTGCCTTCGGTCCCACGGCATTACTGTCTTTGCGATCTCGGCCATACGGACCTGCTTTTAACACTTCGTGTAGTACTTTAATTCATTATGTGTTCTTGATACCTAAAAAAATCGTTTACGGTAAAACATGTCTGATTGTCTATGAACAAAGACAGTGGCTAAACAGTGAATAACATTTTCTCAAAAAATATATTTGTGATTGATCTGGCGTATGTTGCAGCCCTCTTAATTTTAAATGTATTTTTTTCATTTCGAGGAAAGAATAAATTGCATTACATTTGCGTAGGCTTTGTGATTATCAAAATATTCTCAAAAATGTCTCCTTTTTTGTATTTTTCCCTCGGATTGAGTAAATTACATTCAAAGAAATCACGTAGGACGCATTTCCGTTGTTCTACCTAAACTTTCGAAAATTGTAAAAGTTCCAAAACCTTTCGGACTCTTCCTACAACTACAATATTGAAGATGGATCATTTTTTAAATAAAATGTGTTAATCAAAAACATTTAAAATGGCGAGTACAATTAATCAAAAATCTTGGTGATTTACGTCAAGCCGTAATTAAACGTAACATATTAGCGACTTTTGAAGAATCTTTTTCTCAGAAACGGATCCATTTTTTTCAAGCTTAAGTTAAATAGACCCAGTTCATTTGCGCGAAGTCAGCGCTGGACTATCCTTGGTTGGTGTTGCTCACTAAGAGCCAAGTGACGCTTCTGTTGTCCAGGAAAACCTGGTTTGGAATACCTGTTCCCATTCAATTTAATACGGGCAATTTTTAGAAACTATCTCGGACATGAGATAATCAAAATAGAAAGAGCTTAGACTTGTTTCATGAATATCACACATTGTAGATTAGAGGGTTGGCGCCAAAGATAAAAAATTCTAAAACGTATGTGTTGGTTATGAAAACCCTTCACTAAAGATTATATGTTAGAAGAAATGCATATATGCGCCTTACTGTTACATATAGATTACATTGCTTTGGTTAAAATACCTGTACTTTAATAGCTTCCCCCTTGGATATACGGAAACATTTTTAAGAGTTATGTCGTTATGGAAGTAAACAACGTCATTACCTAAACCTCGGTAAGTTTGTGATCCCTGAAGACCTGATGCAAAAATTTGTTTTATCATAATAAATATGTAATACTCATGCTTCTTAATCTGTCTTAGAGCACTGCATCCGGTCTCTACCATTACGTTCCACGGGTCAAGCGTAAACCGGCGGAGGTGGCTCAGGGCTACAATTGTTGACACTCCAACTTCGGCCGGTAGGTCTACGATTGAAGCCCTGACGTTGGCGGAGTTTCGACTCTAACTAGAAAGCTCGGTCGAATTCTGTCGCTGTTTGGAGGAGAATTTTAGTGGCTTGCTGCTCAGATAGGTAGCTTTCCATGGATTCTCCGATCAAGACCAGACGCTTACCGAAGCACTACCTTAACCCGCGCCATCTTTCATTCCTCATTCTTGTATTCTCCACATCTCTTTCACACACTTACATGCTTTAATCTCCCGCACATGTGGATAGACAATTCTGTATAATCGAGTTTGTCCCAGCTAAGACGATGCCCCGACACCGGAGGTACTCTCCCCTTAAGCCGACGTGTAATTGGGCGCCAGATCTCACGTTTGCGTTGAAACGTTCGAAAACACAATATGCTCATAATCAATCAATCCACGTTAAAGTGAACGCTCCGGGGGTGTGCCCGCAGGCGGTGGCGGAGGAGACGAAGGTGGTGGTGCAGAAGGAGGAGCAGGCGGCTACGGAGAAGGCTCAGGCCACGCAGGCCATCGCGGACGACGCGCAGCGAGACCTGGGTGAGTACCCGCCTCTCGCGCCAACTCTGGAACGCTTCCGAGTTTAAGCTTTGTCAGTTTTCATATGTTCAAGAATCAGGAATTTTATTCGACGTGGAATTTTGAAGAAATGTTTGATGTCATACGTGCGTGCTAGTTAAGTTAAAGTAAAAATAACATGACAATTTATTTAAAATAATCACCATTCACAATTTCCCTATTGATTCTCAAACATTCAACATATCAGACGCGCGCGACAATTAACAGATCAACCGTAATCTGCAAAAAAATCAATTACAAATATCCTAGAGATAACATCACAAAAATGTTAGTCATTCCACCACCTTTCATCATTTTTAAATGCAATAGTCAAGTGAAAAAACCAAGAAGTACATTATCGGACGGCCGTTCTAACTGCGCACATTCGCGGGATATAACCCCATAAATCTTGCAAATTTCAATTTTTAATATCGTTACTTTTGAAACTTAGTTGCACTAATTACAGTAATCCAAAATAACTTCTCTAGTTACAGTGATCTAATAAATTCTCTCATCTCTTCAGAGGAACATTTCAGTCTGTCATGAGAAGAAATAAAATATTTTAAGTAATATCGTTATGTAGCTGGCTAGCGCCAAATTTAGGAATAGAATGTAAGAAATACTGCCTCTGGGTAGAGCGCTTTATTACGTTACTAGTTGCGCATTGACCAATAATCAGCGTTCTCTGTGCTATTCGGCTTGTAAACTATACTGATATTATGTTTCACTTCACTTATCCACTCCATTAATTTGCTTATAATAAAAAAACTTTTCTAATATTCATGTTATGTAAAGACCTCTTGAACTATGCATATTATATACAGTACTATGTTATTGCAGTACTCATGAAGACGTTTTGTTGAAATAGTATTTTATTTATTTTAGGATAGTACTTTATTTGTTGTTCTTGAACGGTATGTGAACTATTTTATGGAAAATCATTTTGTGTTTTTGTTCAGCAGCATTTTTGCTCCTGAACTTTACTAGTATAGTCTCACGATAATTGTTACTGGCTTTATTCCATCTAATTTATTCTGTGCAGGTGAATGTTTCCAGAATGTAGGAGATTAGCTGTTCTAATTCCGAATTGTTATAATTGAGAAATAATATTTTTTCTCTGTTATTTGCTGCATTTCAGTTGATTTTACCCCTTTCAATGATACC
Source organism: Gryllus bimaculatus (assembly GCA_017312745.1). Taxonomy (NCBI): domain Eukaryota; kingdom Metazoa; phylum Arthropoda; class Insecta; order Orthoptera; family Gryllidae; genus Gryllus; species Gryllus bimaculatus. The sequence continues at coordinate 1,225,104 of BOPP01000013.1, forward strand.
CTCTGCAATGATAGGAAGTACGTATACAATTGTTTGTTGCTGCAAAAAGCGTACTCTTGGTGGCACCTTGTCCAAAAATACGAAAACCCAAACATAAAATACTCATAAAAACAACCGAATTGGATTCCAAGAAATAAATTGAACCATGTACCATACAAGCCGACCTAAATAGCCGAGGTGGCTAAGAGCGTGTACCAGCGCTTCGGTTTGAAGGTTCGCGGGTTCGCGTCCCGCCTTGGCATGACTGTTTGTCCTTGGTCTCTCATGAATGTGCTGTCGCGGAGGGCCTCGCGTTCTGGTAACTCCAGATCAGAGGAGCATGCAAGTGCGTTGGTGTCAAATGTATGGTCGAGTATGCAACCCATGGGGAGGTAATGGGTAACCGGCGGTCGGCTGGAAAAAAGCCCTAGGAAAAATGAAGAATACAAAACTCGTATAATAACTTGTAGAATATATATATTTATATATATATATATATATATATATATATATATATATTAAATTATGTATATTGATATCTGCGCACAGTTGTCAATGCAACTAATACTACTAGCATCTTGCTAAATACACTACATATTATTATTAAAGATCCGATAGATACAAACTTGAAGATTACAAATACTTAAAAAATTTCATAAAATTAGGATTATTCATCTATTTCCCTTCCTTCACACCACTTTACTTCATTGCACGACATTGCATTGCACTTCACTTCATTGCTCCTTGCTACCCAGACAAGGATATACCCTTTGCATAAATCGTCCTTTTATTGTCTTTTCTTTTCTCTGAAACACGTCACTGCCCTTCACTGAAGTATGCACTTACGCTCTTGAAGGTCCATGAGTCCAAAGTTGTGTGCTTCTGGAAATAATCACTAACACTTCTACAGATAAATTGTTCCAGTCAGCAATAGTCTTATTTACGTACAAAGATTAATTTTCTCATATCAGTACTTTTATTCTTCGCCCTAAGTTTCTTTTCGCACATTGGGCTGCTTTTTGCTGTACTCAGCTTAATGCTTTAAACTGACATTCTCTATAGAATCCCTGTACATTATTTCGTATTCCTTAATGGAATGTACTAAGGAAGTTTAGGCCTGTATTTTTGTGTTTCAGTTAGCTCTCGGTACTAATATTCAAATAACAAAAATAGGAGTATTCCAATTCTTCTGTTTAGTATATTTAAGCTGATCATTCCAACTGGGATCACTACAAATTATTACTTCCAGCTACCTCAGGAATTTTCATTGTATCTACTGTATATTGAAATTTTGCTGTGTTCGAGGTTTCGTAAAATTAATAGTTTTACTTTTACTGAAGATAATTTCATTTTTTTCTTAACACTTCAAGAATTCTGCATTTTTTCAATTGATAAGAATCGGATTCGCCTTTAATTTTGGATAAACGATGCAGTCGTTTGCGAAAAGTGTGATTATAGATCGAATCTCGGTACCAATATTATTGATATACTTCTACGCAAGAAAACGAGCGGCTCTAGCACGTTTCACTGGGACTCTGGACGTCGCATTAACTTCGTCAGGTAGGAAGTCATCAGTTTTAACAAGACTTGTGCGACCTCCTGAGAAATTTGCTTCATATGACCACTTGCTCTCGATCAAATAATAATTATATTAAGAAGTATCGCAAGAGACTAAAACGATAGCTGTGGAAATGTCTATAACGAATTTGCGCTAATCCCTTCTTTTTGGTCGAGTGAATTGGCAATGTCTGACAAACGTAGCTAGCTGCCTTTCACCAGAATATCTTGGTCTAAAGCGTTTTGATGTTCAACTAGAAGATTGTTCTTGTTTCATATACGTCCCAAACAATCGGGTATTGTATGATGTTAAATTTTACATCCTATTGACGTTAGGTTAATAATTAGACATTAACTACGGTTAGACACTAATAAACGGCCCCATATTTATTAAAATGATGAACTGAAGATTTTTTCGATAATTAGAAACATTACCGTTATTAATAATAACTTCCAGAATTCTCGTGAAGTACGGAATCATGGCTTCTCTTCTCAGTCGTAGAATTTTCCTACGAATTTTGTTGGGCTCTTCATAATTTCTTTCTTGTCTGTAACGCAATCACCTTCCGCAGCAATTTAATATTCGTGTAGAAAGTTACATGTGTCTTATTTTGAGAGGAAATATTATCTGCTAGCTTCATTCTTTGAAAACGTAATATGGACGCATAGTACAAATTCAGTGTGTTTACTTTGTAGCATCGTTGTTCGATCCATACTTTCATTTATTTGTAAAATTCCGCCCAGCGCGTGTTCTTATTATGTAAAACAGAATTTGAAAAGTTCCTTGTGCACTTTTCGCCTCTAATTTCTGTTTCCCCGAAAAGTGTAAATATTCGTAACAATGTGTTCCCGTCTTCCTCTTATTTTTTCCTTTGCTCAACTTTCTCTTCAGACCTCTGATATATTTGTTATAATATTAGGGTTGTAAGGTAGTAGTAAGGTCTCCAAAGTAGACTCTTAAAAGATTCGCCCACACTCTAGTTTACGAGTACAAAGACGGCTGACGATAATTATTATATTCCAGTCTTTGAATTTTACGCTCTTTACTTCATTCCGTGATGGTAGCAGTATTTAATCTCGTTCATCTTTTATGGGCAATTGATCTTCAAAAGAGATTTTTTCTACTCAATAAATATGTATCTTAATTCTCACCCAGACTCCGACTGTTAAACGATTGGGTCGTGCAAATCCATTACGAGCTTTTTCAGCTTCGTCAGCGTCGACCCTCCTGACTGCTGGACCTGGAACTCCCAGCTAGCACCTACCTCAGAGCAACGACTTTTACCATTACAATATTCTGACATGGAGATCCTAAAGTTCGAGTCATGACAGGGGAACAGGGAGATTCGTGAGTTCCATATGAGTTAGCATTTTCGGAACTTAACTCGACTTCGCCAACAGTTCGTTCAGATAACAGGAATTGAACCAAAATTCTACGATAGGAATTTCTCGTATTTATTTGTTGTTCTGTTTTGGCCTAACCCACCAGCTCTGCATGCCAATGGGTTCCGTGATTCTTTTCTTTATCTGTTATTGCTGTGTATACAGCTACCTTTGAAGTTTAAGCGCACCCACGAGTCATCACGCGCTCTATTTTAAGGAATGGAAGGCAGCAAGAAGCTTCGATAAGCAGTGAGCTGCGGGAACGAGTCTCGGGCCGCCCGGGGCACGGATATTTAACGGACGACTAAGCACCCTGGCAGACAGAAGTGGTTTAGTCCGACCTAGGACGTGTGTTTAGTGACAGTTACGAATTCTCGGCTATCCGGGAGACGCCGCGTCGTTGGCTGGGGTGCCGACGTTTCGCCTGACATTTGCTTCCTCAGGGCAAGTGACACTGCGGCGCTAGCGCCCGGTGATTTTAAAACTATCCGCCTGGGCTTCGGGGAGGGCGGTGCGCTGTGATTGGCGGAGAGGTCTCGCCTGATTGGCCGGTCGGTCGGGCCCAACCTGGGGCCTAGGCGCCAGATGTCAGTGGTCGACGGTGAATTGAACAGTGTCCCTGCGGTCCGAATAGATGGGCGAGGGATTTCCAGGCGTGGTTCAAGAGCGAGGCCTGCGGTCGCGTTGATGTTTGACGTCTGTGTATTTCTAATGCCTCTTTTATGCGTCTCGGCCAGTATCGGTTTTCCTTGAGCAGTTTTCCTTGTGCGGTTTTCCTTGAACAGTGGCGCTCCCGGATAGCCGAGAATTCATGGATTCGAGCCGCGGAAGCTTACGTATAGTGACAGTTACGTTGGCCGCGCCTAAATTCTGTGATTATTTATGGATATTCTGTAAATTTGCTTTGGTAGGTAAATCTGCTGGCGGCACAAAATTTGACGAGTCAGATACTTTCTTATGGCAACTGCAACATCGGCATTTCTTTGTACATTCTCGAGAATAGATAGTTTTGTAAATTGTAAAACTGAATAAACTGTTTTATATGGAAATCTCCGCATCCATCTTATTTCATACATTTCAGCAGTGGCAGCTCAAGTGAGTCTGACTAGCGTGGCGGATCCAGGGAGAGCCATGGCTTTCCCCCAAAAAGCCTCAAGTTTTCGTTTGTTACTTTCCTTTATTTTATAAAATTGATTTAAATATGCATTTGTTAGGATTAGAAAATAATTTAAACAATTATATTGTATAGCACCGTATATACGTAAAAAAACAATATAATTATATCATACGAGTACCAAATATGCTTATTAAGTAAAATATATGATGCCCGCCTCCCTCAAAAAATTATCGGCTGGATCCACTCCAGGCACAGGACATGAAAATAAATAATCGAAATGACGTGCAATTAATCAACATACCTGAGGTACTTAATTTTTGTATAGTAGTTCAATCTTTCTATCTTTGGCACAAACAAAGATTTCGGTCACTTGAGAGTTGAAGTTCGGAATACCGTGCTCCATTCTCTTTTTTATTGAAAGCATAGCCATGCATTCAGTCTGTCTCTCCCATTGTATTTCGTAGAATTGATTTTATCCGTTAGAGAGTGGAGGAACATCTTTCGTTCTCAGTTGTGGTCATGGATATGGTAACAATACTTTTTTAAAAGATTTACACACTTCGAAAAAGTACGTGACATATTATTCTCCGAGAAAAATTGAATTAACACAAGAGCACCAGAAGCACCATACATGTCTTTACGAGAATATATCTTTTCCAATTCCGCTTATAAGTTTTTGTCCATTAACTTTTGTGTATTGTCTCATAGTTGTTTAAAACTCGCTTTCTGGAAATTTCAAAGAATATTGTGGAATTTTTTCAGTTAGAAATAATTTCGCAGCACTTAGATGATTTGAGAAATCGAATCTGTCTTGTTCGGTATTGTTCACAATAACATGAGATGTTTCAAGACCGGCGACGCGATCTACCCCCCTTAGATCAACACACGGTCTCTTATTCATTGGTTCTTTTGAAGAATCTTGATCGTCTTCATAAATTACACGAATATTTGATAGTGCATCAGAATAGTGGTCAATGCATGTTCTGATTTTCACAGCATCGATGTTTCTTTGTTGAACAGAACCAAAAAGAACTGACACGTGAAGCATATTTTTACTGTAGAAAGTAAACCAAAATACAAAGTCTGTATCATTCAAGGTAAAAATCGTGCAGCTTGCTCACTAGCTTTAAAATACATCTGTTCGTTGTCTTGAATATGTTCAAAACATTTCATCGGTTTATCTCTATTTTCTTACACAGTATTAACACATCTGTGCTGAAAGTACCGCAAATACCAATAAAAATACCAATCTAGTTGGTGAAGCTGAACATAGTTTATTTTGAACAATTTCAGACAAGCATTGAATTATTTTCGGAAATCTCGAAAAAATGTTTCAATTCCCTAAAGACCTTGAAAAAATACCCTGCTTTGAGATGCTGCATTATAAAGTAGAAAATTCGCTTGATGAGCATAACAATGCATGTAATTTCCATTTGAATAATTCTTTTATCAAACACGGCACACCCCTATTTTACCCACTCATGATAACAGCCACATCATAGATTCGGGGAATAATTTTTTCAGGTGTCTTCTCAATTCCTAATATGAAGTGGTTCTGTAATTTTGTCAGCTAAACATCTCCATCAATCACTTGAAAAAAAGCCCCAGAATCGCCCTTGAATGCTACATTCTAACTTATATCTTAAAATTAATGATATTTGAGTTTTACATGAAGTGTGTATAGAGATATATTCTGCATTATTTCATGTGCAATACATTTTTGGCAAATTATGAACATTGCATCCAATATATCGTCTGTCTTTAAAATTCCTTTAAACGATTTTGCATCTCTCAATTAATTTTTTTAAATGTCACAAGTTGATGAATAATCTATTAAACCCATGAAGATGCCTGGATTATTCGATTCTTCACTTTTGTCATGACTAGTCAAAGCTAATTCCAACTCGCCGCAAAATTTTATTGCATCATTTATGTGTCTTAAAATGTACCTATTTGAGACTACAAGTTCATTATGTTTGCGAATAGAAATCCTATATGCGTCATCCAATTCCTGATTAATACTAATTTTCCTCAGAGTTCAAACCTTTAAGTTCATTTCATTGTTTAGATGGGTTTTCGAGAGAGCATGTTTTTTTACATTTCCCAGGAAAATGCGTGATGTCTTTAATGCCCATCTTAGTCCATGTTTCGTCGCCCTCAAACAGAAGACAAGGAAGACCAGAACATTTATTTGTGCCCTGACATCCGCAAATCCCCTCCCATTTCTCGTACACTTGTTTAGGTTGGCCTAATTCTTTTGCTAGAATTCGGTCTTCATAATTTCAGTTTGTTTTGTAAAAATCTTACTTCTTTCATGTTCTTTGGCTTGGGATTCACAATTACACTTTACAAAAAAACTGAACTACTGTAACGTAGAAGCACTTGAAAAAATAAAATATTCTATCACATCTCTTGGGACTTTTCCGAATGGACACTGCCGCGCTTGTTTACGGCAGACCTTGCGGCGATGTCACACAGAATTTGTGGCCTGTGAGTGCCATATGCTTGCACTATCCCCTCTCAAATCCCACCGTGCTACAAAGACAGGCCCGACAAACGGCGAGGCAGTCGGCACGGACTTCTCGTGATCAAAGCCCTGTTGCCAGGTCACACAGGTGCATTTACTGAATCTTGTTCATTATCTCAGAGCAAAAATAAAAATATCGCGCTCATATTCATCAAGTTGCAATAGTTCATATAGCAATATAATGAATTTAGAAATACTATTAACTACTTGGGGGGGCACGTGACCATGTGACCTTGCGACAGACCACTTCTGCATTCCAGTTATCTTCTAATCTTGGTTAGGCCTTCATCCTATGTTTTTTTACCTGGAAGAAAACCATCAATCATCTCTAAAAGTAGAGAACTGGTTTCGCAAATGAATTCTAATTTAATTTCTTTACCATTTGCAACATTCTTCTATGCTCACAGCACCTCCTCACACTGTTCGCTAGATTTTTTCCACACTGACATGCTTAATTAACAATGTTTGTTATCATCATTGTTGTGAATATTTCTGCCTTGCAAAGAGAAATACTCAACAGCAAGCACTTCATCATATTTTTAGTGTTCTTCTCTGTGATACTGAAAATTTCCTCTTCATCCTTTGAAAAGCTTCTCTGGTCAATATCGTCCTGATTGGTGTCTGTTCTCGACGTTTATCATCTCTCTTTCATCTTATCAAACACATGAAAGGGTAGAAGTTATCTTCTTATTTGAATGATTCTTTCTTTCTCATTCTTTTACTTATTCTTCTGTGCGTAGTTTCGTATTATTCTTCTTTTCCACAAGCACACTTCATTTCCATTCATGTGCTTTTTTCGTTATCTCATAATAACCACTTGATGTCAGCAGTTAGAACTGTTGGTCCAAAATGAAGTTAAAAATGATTTTTTAAGAGAAAATACTCTATTTGGTGAAGAATCTCAAATTAAGGTGTTTAATATGCTCGAAGACAAACCAATAACTAAGTAATATGTACGAAGGTTCTTTGAAATTAACTAATTCATTTTCTTTGTTGACTCTGTATTAGGTACATACGAATATTCAACGTTCTGATAAATGGTAATTTACGTTTTTAAAATGAGACGTACTTTCCATATTATCATAATATTACCTGCCATAATGAAGTTTTCTGGACCTTCAAAACATTTTAATTATAAATTTTGTGAGTTATTTGTTGGGTCTTTAAATTAAATTGTGTCTTTAAATTGTTCGCATTTTGCTATACTTGTCTACAGGTTCTGTTTTGTCATTTTATTATACATTATAGTATTCAGGCACTTAAAATCATATTCAAAAATAATACATTGCGAATTTCATATCATATTTAATAAGAAACTGGCACGATATTGTACAAAAAATAGTTTGCAGATTTGAATTCATCTCTTCAAATTTAGAAATATTCACGTCCTACCTGCTTTCGTAAAGTCATTGATCATTGCTGTTATGGAAGCAGAGTCAATCATTTCAGTGATTTATATTTTTTGAAATTTTTATTTCGTGTTCTAGTATTACTACATATCTTCGGCTACCATATATAAAGAATATATGAAGAAAATAAAATTGAGTTTTGAAACAAATTTCCCGAGTCATCGTGTGTAAAAAAATCTATGCAGCATTAGGTCGATACGCTGCTCTTAATGCAATGCACACACTTCTTACGCGTCATGAGATGTTGACTTTGGCAGAGCGCTTAGTTCTTCCTCGCTCAGATGATTTTTAGGCACCTTGGAAATGAAATGCTGCGTTTGTTTACACTTGGCTGCGGAATCAATGTGTGCGCGGAACAGTATCTTTTGATGAAGTGAACGCTTTCACAGCCATCCTCCCAGGTAGCTCACTCCGCACTCACCCGTCCCCGACTTCATATCTACCTTTATCTCCGCCTCCCGCCCGCCTTCACACACGCCTCCACACCCGCCTAGACACCCTGTATGTCCATCTTCACGTCCAAATATATAATAGCCTCTACACCCACCTCTATATCCGCCTCCAACCCGTCCTCATTCCCACATCCGCTCTCGTCTCCACACCTGTCTCCACATCGGTCTCCACACCGGACTCCACATACTTCTTCAGACCCTCCTCAACATAGGCCTCCACACTCGCCTCCACACCCACTTCCGCATTCGCCGTCGCACTCGCCTCCGCTTCCAACTCCGCATCCGAATCTACATCCGACTCTACGTCTGACTATACATACTCCACGTCCGACTCCACATCCGTCACCACAACCGACTCCACAGCCGGCTCCACATCCAATTCCACACAAGCCTTCTCACTGGCCTCCGAACCCTCATCTTTATTCTCATCGTTCGACAGTTCCATACTCGCCTACTCGTTTGAGTCCCCCTCTCTGTTCCCAGCTCCTCCCCCTACTACCGTCGCCGACTCTGTTCCCACCCCTCGTCGCTGGCTTTCAAGCGAGCCTCTTGTTAGCGGCGCTGCCGACATCCACGAGTCTCGTCCTCAGCTCAGGGGCCCTCATTATTCTCCGCGCTCCCCTCCCGCGCCTCAGCCCGCGCGGCGCTTCCTCCCCACTGCGCCGTCGCTTGCCTTGTCGCCCGCCCTGACGCCCGCTCTGCCTGGTCGCTATCGCTGGGCCCACCTTATCGGGGTGGCGCGGCACGCTGAGAGACGGCCGCTCTGTGTCCTCTGTTGATGTCTACGGGATGCATAATGCTCGCAAATTAAGCAGTGAATATGGAAAAGCAGCTCTTATGTCACTGGACTGCAGTTACCACTCGGTTGGTTGTGGTGAAGTGTCACAGGAAGGGACTGCTTTCGAAAACATTAAACGTGGATACGTGGTTTTAAAATAATTGCATTTCCTATCCACAGTTTTCAGGGTACTATGTTCACTGCGCAATTATTAATTAACATTAAATTTAAATTATAAATATTTTAAATGAACATGAATTAAATTTTTCAGAAAGTTTTCTAATTAAAGTATCTTCTGAGGGTGAGGGAGGACGCAGCGTCATATGCCACGCATTCTTTCTCTTATATACGCCCATACATATATATAATGTCTGTCCTTCCAAAAACATTTGAATCGAAAATTCTATTTTTATCAAATCATCTAAATTGATGCATTTTATCTCAAAATAGCTCCACATAATACTCTCATCTCTAAATTCCATTTCCATCTCCATTTCCAAATCTCTTCATGCAGAAAACAAGAGTAAGTAAAACTCTTTCATTTTAAAAGAATGGCTGTATGCGCACCGCGCGTCCGTGTCGTGCGAGCGCGTGCAGACGCGGTACTCACCTGCTACCCACCTCTCACACGGCGCCACGCACGATGATGAGCCAACAGCGTGGACCGTACCTTGCTAAGACGGCACCAGCACACACACATATCGGCCTCCGGTAGCTCAGGCGATGTAGCCAGAGGGCTACTAAATAAAAGAGCTGGAGGACCACCTCGTACAAGGAAATGAGGGATCGCCGAAAATGAATAGAAAAGCGAATAGCTTAAATATTAATTTAATTCTATAGTGCCTCTAGGATTAATAAAATGTAAACTTACAATCTAGAGAGGACATGAAAAAAAAACAATTGTAAAACTACTATATACAAAATGCGTGCCAGCCGAGCGTGAATTACTACAAAAAGTATTGCAGAAAACTAAATCTAAAACTTAATCAGTACTTTACAATGACGAATTATTCTAATTGACACAAAATGACTTAATCCAATAAACTGATCCTTGATGATGATGAGAAAACAGTTCAATCCAATTAATGTCGATTAATGTCCATTGCATTGTATGAACCTGAGAAGCTTGGCTCGGCTAAGAGGCAGAAACAGGTACTGCTATTTGGAGGCGTGAGCTCTCCATGTCTCGCTGCGCGGAGGTCGCTGAACACGTACAGTGCGCCTCTGAGCGAATGCTGCAAGCCCCCGGACGCGATGACCAGGCAATGCGCGCTGTCGTGGTCCAGTTTATGTGGGTGGACAGCCTCAACCCTGAATGAATGCCGAGATGGGCAGCCCTGGTGTCGACCATCGGCTATGCGGGCAGACTGAGGCCCAGAATGATGTGACATGTGTCAGGAGCGGAGCAGACGTGACAAGACGCGTGTTCACGTGCCTCGTCCTCACATGTTTAGCTATCTTCTACAATGAATGTCTATGAATGTCTCTGCGAATCTCTGTGTGTCTCTGCCTGGCGCGGTTTGCGCACGAATATATAGAACCCCCCTCCCTGGAGCGGGGTGGCTACACGAGCGTGGCGGGTGTGTGCTCCGGGCCGCCGTGGGAAAAAGGCTGCCGAAACCTCAAAGACCACCAGCGGGACCGCGCGTGCACTTAGGCCGAGCCGCTGGCTGGGGGTGTCGCAATTCGCGGAAGGCACAAATGGGTTCATAAACCGCACATGCCGACAAGGACCGCGGCGTCGTGCCTAAGAGGTGGCAAAACCGGCGGCGCGGTGACCAAAGAGACGGATTTGCGCCTTCCGCTGTCCGGCGGCCGAGCGGAGAGGGGAGGGGGCGGCGCAGGTGGTTGCAAACCACGTGCGTGCGTAAACAATGGCTACTAAATGAAGCGGAATCAGCCCCGGATGTATTATCTTTTATAAAATCGTAACATTTTCCACTATATGTATTTAAATTCATTCCGATAATGCAAGTTCAAAGTTGGCAATATGTTCCGGCGAGAGAGGGAGGGCGGGGCGGATGGGGAGAGCGCAAATGGCGGAGATGAAAATAAAATTACCTTTAATTTCTACTGTAGAGGGAATTCATTCTCTCTCCTCTTTCCTAGATTATTGTGATAAATACTAGTTTTATATACAATTAAAGCTAGTTATTGAATAAATATTTTTAATTTACAAATTATCATAATGAATTGTAATGATTTTTTTGTATTGAAATGTAATCAAATACTATGTTCTCAGGTGACTAGAAGTTTGTTTTCAAGAGTAAATTTCAAACTTCATTGTGAATAGTGGAGAATTTGAAGCAAAATAGTATGATAGTTTACAGGCATATTAATAAAGTTCATGGAAAGTTAACACATTCGCTCAAGGACTGTCATAGACGAGTATTGACGTGGTGAGGAAAAAAGGTCCATTTTTTCTTGTGAAATTAATCCTATCATGTTAAGAATAGGACATAGTGGGCTGTCTTTCAAGCAGTACAATTCCACGAATTATACCTTAAAAGATAATTTAGAGTGATGGGTAAGAACATCAGATAATGTTTATTTTCGTTTATATCAGGAGTTTTTCATATAATTAACAGTATATGGAATGATGATATTGTTAAATAGACATTGAACACACATTTATTCTAAATCAATATATTACTTGTCTTCTGCTTCATATTGCTCACAATTAGATACTATTTAAAAACACTAACGAAATAAGTTTTACTTTCCTCATAAATTGGAAGACATATATTCACTCTGAAACTCGATACTCGCCCTTTATTATTTTTCTTTTTTGTTCTTCATTTGAATCCACAAAAAAACAATTAATGTTTAAAAAAGTGTTGTTTGCCATTTGGATCACCTTGTACGCATCCTTCAGTTATTATAAACATAATCTGTAGTCTAATCCCAAGCCGCGTCATGTCATTTAGTCAATTTTTTGAACTAATAATTTCAAACTTGTCAATTTACACCCAATAACGTCTGACCCGAGGAACGTGAGGTCGAGGTAATTTATTTGTCTCGTTTTACAATCATGCACTGCATTCCAGAGATGAAAGCATTCATTGCATTCGAAGGTGGTTTGTAGACAAATTGGAACGGGGCAACTATTCACCAGTTAATAAAGCTTTCAACCTCCCTAATTCCTACCTTTAGCTATTATCAATCTCCCTTCACTCGTGCCTCACATTGTCATAACGATAATGTGACACTGCCAATACGACTAGAATCAGAATTTGGTATTTTGAGTCTCATTTTTATATTTACTTATAAAGCCAACATCCTCGATAACTGAATTTAAAACAAAACAGTTTATTATTTAATTATTAAAATGTTTCCTGTTGTTTCATACATTCTTAATGTGTTGTTTGCTTAGAAATTTTTGTGATGAAAAGTAATGGTTACAACTAGATCCGTGCAGATAACCAAATACACTGAATCGTTGAAATCTGTTTATTTATTTTACTACTCATTCTTAATTCGTTTACGCAGTGAAAAGTAGAGAAGTCAATGGGGGGAGTTGATTCAGAGCTAATTCGATTCACACGTTACTATGGAACACGATGCACTAATTTAACTGCGCGATATCATCCTCTCAATGGAAAAAAAATACATTGCTTAACCTTCTCGTTTGTGTGAGGTTCTGATTTATTTGTCGATATTGCGCAGGGAAATTCGGGAGAAAACTCGTTAGAGACTTAATTGAATAATTAGTACACGAGAAAAAGACCAATTTATTGACGTAGAGAGCAACATGTTTGAAGCTGATTTTTAATGGAACAGTTTATTCTAATAGGGTTATTTTTATCATACGTTATATGTATTCTACAATAAGTTTTCAATGTTTAATTTATCAGTTTTCATTTCTAAACACAAATTTGAAAAGTGTGCCCATAGAGGGAATTAAGTTAACAATGTCTTTTTATTGAGTAGAATCAGTGGTATCCTTTTTTGGAGTAAGAAACATCTGAACTTATATTTCGAAATAAATTCATTAAACTGCTATGACTATATACTGTATTAATATCTCTAATTAATATATTTTTCTGTTGACATAGGTTTTTCAGTAGATTTTCCTTAAAAAGACGTCCTTATTTCAAAACTGCAAATAATTTTCTTGTATCACGTCAGTTTTTTCCTCTATCACTTATCTCCGCGGTTACATGAATAAAAGTTTGTTTTATTATATTTCAATTTTTCCAACTACTAGTTAGATTCAAGCGGGATACCGTCTGGACAGTAACATGAACCTGTTCAATGATGGAGCAGACCACTATTTTTCTTCTATTGTCCAATGATTAAACATCTTGGAGAAGGTGGTGGAAGAGGAAGAAATTACAGGGCAGAGTCGACTGGCAGTTCCACGAATGGCAGCATGGTAAGAATTTGAGTGTGAACATTCCTACTTCATGTAGAAACGTATTTCTATTTATCTCAATCACGGCTGCCTCTTCAATTTCTTGTTGAAAGCACATAAACAACTGATTCGATTTTTATAATACAACATATTATTTGTGGTTATTTCACCATTCCCAACCACAGGACGAACATCAGTGTATTCGTAGAGTAGCCATATTTTGCATATTTCAAAGTTAAAATCGGTGACGAGGACAATTTCTAGGCGCTTCATAACGTATGCAAATCAGTGTGTGAAGGGTTTACGGATGTGCCCCAAAGAGTCACGTGATAATGTGCCATGTGGGATACCGATGGTATGGCACGAGCAAGAGATCATTCAAATGATTTAGTTTTGTTCTGTGAAAATTTTAGGATAAAACAAGAAAATAAAATGCTTAGTATCCCACCAGCAATTCGACCAGTTCCTCATTCAGACGAATTCCCAGAAGGTTCTCGTTAACTACAATCTTTTGAAAAACATTGTGGACGTAGTAATGAAGTACCTGATGGAAGTAGCGACTTTGTTATTATGGATTAATCTGCTTGTGAGGGATTTTAATCACCATCAGTTAAGTGATTTGGGACTATTGAAGAAAGCTTCTGAACTTCCTATATCCAAACTGCATAAGCTGCGTGAGACAACCGTACTTGAAAAAGGAACTACGATTTCGTACGTTTGAAGTACAAAATCATGGATAAGAGTGATTAAAAGGTTGATCTCTGCGTTTTTTAGAAGTGATGACGATTTTGCCTAACGTCAGAGGACAAAATAAGTGTCAAATCGGGTTAAACCAAGTTGTGTTTCCTTGTTTTAGAGTTATAACCTTGGTATTCAATTAACGTGAAAATGAACTTCATTATTTTGATATCGACACGTTGTAATAACGAAAGAAAACCAAATAGGTAACACTGGCCTGCAAAGATTTTTGCAGAACTAGTCATTTTATGTTTCTTATGTTAGATCGAATGTCCTAAATCAGAAATTTATTTTAGTTTTGGTGTATTTCGTACAGATTTTGCGTAATATGTATTTTATACATAAATATTTTAGTAGAGATAGTGGGAGATTGATATTTGTTCGATTGCATTTCAAAAACACTACGTATGTGATTAGTAACCACGATCTTCAGCATAAACGACAAACGACAAACTTCCCGTGCTGCTTCCCCTTCATTACGCGCTATGCAGCGCTCAAAGTGATGTGGTTTTCTCACGCGTCAATGCTCTTTTTTAAAAGTGTATCGTATGACTGGGATTTTATTTGCAGAGAAATGGAAGTTTGATGCATTGAGAGGAGGCAACGCGAACAATCCAAACTGTTACTGTTGCATATGTGGATTTTATGTGAACAGTTAACTGAAAAGAAAAAATTCCTGAATTAACAAAAGTTGTACCAGGCCTATTTTAAAATTAAATTGGGAGATCAGGACAAAACGTTTGATACACATGTAGTTTGTAAAACCTGTGTAGAAAATTTAAAACTGTAGTATAACGCACGTCGTTTATCTATGCTATTTGGTGTCTTTTTAGGTTGGCGAGAACAATGAAATCATGTCGACAATTGTTATTTTTGTCTGAGTAAAGAGTTTTATTATAAGAATACTAAGAAGGCAATACTCTATCCAAATTTATCCAATATTATTGCCATTAGCAATAATATCTCTTCCATATCGACCAGATATTTCCTGTACCAAATACAACAATGCCAGAGAGTACTACCAGTTCTTATTCTTCAAGTGCCGAAGAAGATGATCTAGACAACATCTCAGATTTTGATCACACTCCACTGACACAATCCCAATTAGGCTATTTGGTACGTGACTTGGGTCTTCCGAAACCGAAGAGTCAAATATTAGGTTTCAGATTAAAAAAACAGTAATTTAGACACAAGAACGACTTTGCTGGTATAGATATCGAGAAGAATTAATCAAACAATAGTTTGCGAAGGAAGGGGAACTGTTCTGTTCGGTCGACATAAACCCGAATATTGGCGTATTTTTATAGAAAGACCCTGCGATGATTTAAATTGGTCGAAAGAATGTTGTCGCCAGAAAAAAATGTCCACTTATTGACTCGCTAAAAAATGGCACTTCCCTTGTATATTAAAGTGGGAATAATGAATTATTTTGTACATTTTTTGGACAAAACTGGTTCTTGCTTTCAATATCTTGCGTAAAAGTTTCCATTGTCAGCCTGAAAAGTGAGATAATGCGTTTTAGTTGGCCCCCAGATTCGCCAACTAATTAAAGATGCCGGTTTTAAAAGCAGAATAACTGGCGTATAACTTGAAGCATGGGACTTATTCACAGATCTAATCAACAATTTACAAGGTAATATGAATGATGTCGAGTTTGAACAGATTGTGATAACAGTGCTCGGCAAATTTAAGACACGTGGATGTAACTTGACCTTTACGTTACATTTCTCCGTTCCCATCTTGAATACTTCCCGGAAAACGTAAAAACACTAAGTGAAGATTAGAGAGAGACATTGATTCAGGATATGAAACAGATGGAAATCAGGTACCAGTTGATGAAATGTCTCCATAATGGCAGACTATTGTTGGTGTTTAATAAGAGACAATACTCACCTGGACCATTGTCAGTCAACTCAGAGTTTGTTTTCAACAAAGAGGAGGAGAAAGTTGTTTTCCTTGAGTGATTTTAAAATTTTACGATTCATTTTTAACTATTATATCAGTTAAATTAATATTTTAACGTATTTTACAATGTTTTATACATTTCAAAATAGAGAACAAGAAACTATTAAAACTTAAATATTTATTTTCTGAATAACATGAGATTTGTCCGTGATCGATAAAAATTGCCATCAGAACTGGATTCAGCACACCAATAATAGGTTTAGAGACGTTTTCATCTCTGTGCCGCAGCTCAAAAAATTAATTTCGCAGCTCTGTGTAATGATTGACCCTTTCAGGTTCTATCTCTGGTGGTTACATCTTCTCGAAGTTAAACAAGAGCTAACTTAAAGCTGTTGCAGTTGCCAAAGTTTGGCAATGATATTCTACTCATCTTCGAAGAATGACCCGTGCGCACCCTTTCACTTGATCCATCGTTTTTGCTATTGTTGGAAGCAGCGGAAGAAAGCTTATTTTGGGCGCTGTCGGATTGAGCCGTCGCATTCTATTTTGTTCTCTACGGTTGCAAAACGTTTTGCTTTGAGCTCTATTTTCAAAGAAGGGAACACCCAAAGGACTCTATGACCGAAATACGTTCAATGTTTGAATGCGTTTTATAACCTCCCAATTTAGGGAATTGTTTTACAATATTTGAGGTAGATGCTCTCCACGCAACCTAGCAACCCTGCAAATGATATAATATATTCAAAACATTCTAGAAGCTTTAGCCTGCTGGCTTTCTTCGATTGGATGCGCACATGGCACGGTCGCTAGCCCACTGGGGGTTCCTTGAGTTCAGCAGAACGTGAAGAGGACACCAACATCCTGTTTGCAGTCTCGGCGCAGAAGGATCCGATTCCAGCTCCGTTTGATAAGACGGAGCCAACGGCTTAGAAATTAAATTTACTATGCATGAAAATGCCGAGTGCCTTGGCAAAAAATATACATATTAATATAATTAAAACATGTCATATATAACATTTTTTTCTTGCCTGATCATCGTCCGATAAAATTAATTTTATTTATTTGTAATTGTTCACTTAAGTTGCGATTTTACTCTCCTTGCAAAATGTTTTATTTATTTACCCGTAAAATATGTAAAGAAAGTTAATGTAAAAGGGAACATGGAAATGTATTTGGCTCTCCCTATTATTTTAGGCAGTGCACGCCCATGAAGTTCCGATACAACAAATTGGATTGAATAATTTCAATAAAATAGACTCTGACAACACAATATTGAACCAGAGATAAGCAATTATTTTTATCATTTTAACGGTTCGATGAATTTTTGTGTTCACTTTTAAACATTTCATCTATAAATAATGCATTTAAATTCACGAAATTTGAAATTGTTTGCTTTCTAAGAAATTTTTAACTTGAAAGAATGTCAGAATATAATTTCTAATTTGCCTTCATTTTCCCTTTCAGCAGTAAAAATAACTTCATTTAGTAGCTTTGCATACGTAACGTTCATAGATGTGTTTACTCCTGAATATTCAGGACTGTATTTTAGTGAATGGAATCAGGTCGCCAATTCACTGGCACTGGGAACGGTCGTTCTGAAAATTAGCTCTTCCGACACGGTGCTCGTTAATAGGAAGAGGCGCGTTTAAGCAATGCGCTTTTGTTTCCATTAAACGGCGGCGATTCTTACGAAATACGTGCGTTGCGCTCTGGCCCGTGTCGTTCGCGGGACAATTGCCTCCGGGGCTCGCAGCCGCGCCCCGCTTTCCACGCCCCGCTCCGCACCCGCCGCCCGCGCACCGCCGCCTGCGCCTCTCCGCCTGCCCCTGCGCCCCTCCCCATGCGCAACACGACCTTGTTTTGTAGTCCCACGTAAAGAAACCCTGACTGAAAATCGGAATCCCTTCCCCGAGTGACCAGTTTGTCGGGCATACTCAAATCGTTAGTACGAGGGTTGCCTTTTATGTTTCAGGATTAGAGAACAAAAACAAATATTAATCATCGAAAATCACTTTATTGTTTTTCAAAATATTCCACATGAAGATCTATACACTTTTGCATGCGTTTGAACCAATTGTTGAAGTACTTTTGCCACCCTGATTAAGGCATCTCCAAAAATGCATTCTGCATGCAGACCCCGCTTTTTCAGGTGTCGAAAAACGTTGACCTCTCAGTTTGTTTTTTGCGTACGGGAATAAAAAGAAATCATTCAGTGCCAAGTCAGAACTATACGGCGAATGACTCATCAAATCGATGTTTTGGGTGCTCAAAACTGACATCCCTGCTTGCGACAGCGCTATTAACGTTTATTTTCGAAACTACGGTTCTGTATTTAGAACTATAATTAAATTCATTTTATTGAGAGCGTATAAAATTACTTTAATGGCCCTTGAGAGTAAATAGTAACAGACAGGAGGAAAAAGACTTTCATGATTCCTGCCAGTAAACAGACCTGACATTCACGTTTGTAAAACGTGATTTTTCTTTAAAGTTTCGTAATATAAATGTTGTTATTATAAGAAGTGTATTAGAGGGGGAAAGAATGGCCAGTGTGAAGTGGTGTTCTAGAACTTCGTGAAGTAAGGGTTCGATTCCAGTCTACGTAAATATTTATTCATTATACAATTGCCTTAACAATCTACTAAAGTACAACATGCATATATGTCGTGTCATATGTTATGCATAATTTACAGCAGCAAATTCCGATTGCGAATAGGAATGCAAAACAAAGCATTCTCAAAAGCGTAAACTCGTAAGAGACAAAATAAAATAGACATCTATAAATCTTATAGATAAAATCTTAAATTGCGCATAAAAGAACGTTAAAATTTACGTTTATTTTCATTTTACTCGAATTAAAACCATAAAATGGAACTCCTAAAAGTTCGGAAAGACAATTCGTTTAACAATATCATCAAAAATTATAGAGATATACTACAAGAAAATGAGACTTGTTTGTAATCCTTTTGTAAAAATAAATTTTTCCCCTTTTTTAAATTCCCCGTTTAGGAGCATCTATTGTTTGCTTGATATAATTCTTATTTTCTATACTACTATTATATACCAATAAATTTAAAAAAAAATTGTGCTAGACTCCTTAATGCTATTGATAATAATGTGAATAAAGATGATGGACTGTTTTGATGTTCTGTAATTACAATAATTCTTAGTGTTGACAAGGCTTTGAAAATCCAATGTCTACACGAAGTTAAATAAAATGGTTTTGATGATAAATGTGGCTCATTATTCTGAGATGAATATTTCTAAGATCCTTTGCCTTCAGTGGGAGGCCCTAGTTTATGTGGGTTTGAATTTTCGTAGCTGTGGAAGTAAAGAAATTCAAAATACAATTTGCCGAAAGACGAATTTTGAAGGAAAAATATTCCTAGACGTCATGCTATGAAGTTCATTACAATATATACAAACATCCTTGTTTCAGATGTAAGTAGAAATCCATTTGTGGTATTGAACGTTTTTATGCCCAAAAATATATATACAGATTGTACATAACAAAATAATGGTGAAAATAGCGATTTTTTTTCATTGCAAAACAATTTCTACAAATTAATACAAAATTATAATGGCTTCTGGTTGAACATCAGACTGCATTAGCCCATTTAGCGATGTTATTTTGCTTGCTACAATATTCTCGTCATAAGAACAGTGGAATAAACTATTCTTTGTTGAGAGAGATTATCGATTTTCTTCTCGTAAACGCCTCACGGTACTACGACTTAATCTGACCTTCGCAGCACTTCGCGTGTTTTCGACTGCAGTCAAAACGGAGATAAGGGGCTCTGGAGCGTTGCCACTTGGTAAGAAAAGAAAATCGCGGTAAGCAAATTGAAATACTCCGCCTTCTTTATTCGACATAAGTCACCATAGCCAAGCCAACACGAGGCGCGTTATCGATTAGAGAAGAGGGACACTCTCCTGTTCAGAGGGGCGAGTCCGGTATGGGTCTGGGGCAAGACCAGCGCAATACTGGGCTTAAACATTATGAGAGACGGGAGAATCCGGGAGGAGACTAGGAACGAGGCTTTGCGCTTCAAGAATCTGACCAAGATGAAGTTTTGCTACAGCAGCGGTGAAAACCCTTTTTCAAACTTCTTCAACAAACTGTAAGAACCACCGATTTCCTGTATGTTTGGATGCTCAGAACAATACCAACAGACTTCGGAGCTGGTCCTGCGATCGCAGCAAATGCCAGCTGGAAACCGAAGCTGACAAGAAGACACCAGCTTTATCGGCTAGCATTTGCGGAGGAAAATTTACATCGGAACTGGGCTGATGTCATTTCTTCTGATGAAGAGTATATTCTCCTCCGCAAATGATTGATCGATTCGGCGTTTTCCAGGCCCCAAAAAAGCCGTTATGATTCGGTAGTAAAGCCGTCCCCAGGTCAAGGTCGTTTCAGTACAGTTTGGGCTGGATGTCATCTCGTGGGATTGGAGTGATCCATAGAACCAAGACCACTTAAATGCTCCTCAGTACAGTCCAATACTGAGAGATACTATGAATTCCTTCAGAAAGGCAATTGCATCCTGTGGGATATTCAATTCCAACAGACATCACCGATTCATCAGTCGGCTTTGGTTAGTCGTTTTTTTGCGGGAGAAACAAGAATATTCAGGTTGTTGCTGGCCAACCATTGCACCAGATCTGAACGCCTCATTGAAAATGTTTGGGCAGAGACAAGATGCCATGGGCGAAAACTAAGCCTGATCGAACCTAACATGCGATGCGCTCTGGCAAATAATCCATGAAGCTGGGAGGAGGTCGTTCACAGTGAAACTGTGCGGCGAGACTTGTGGATTCTCTCCCACGTAGATGAGAATTGCGTAGAATATGGGGGGGGTTGGATTCCTATTAATGTATTCCTTACATTTTCTAGAAAAGATATTTTAAAATATAATTAAATGTAAAAAATAGAATAAATTTAACAAATATGTAATTTGGAGATTAAAAACAATATTCATAGAAGATATAGAGCCTTTTCAGAGTTTTTTTGTTTAAATCAAGAATAAATACTTTATTTGCACAATAGAGAGAGTACTGTAATACAGTTCATTTGACAAAAAGTCACGGGATAAGAAAAAAAACAACAAAAAAAAAAGAAACGGACACGGTCACTGGATTCGATCCTGCTGCATAGAGTTCAGACAACGATTCTACCAATGAGCCAACTAAGCACTTTGTAGCTCAATGAGTTACATAAATATTATTGCGGCCAATTTTCGACTTTAAATGTCTTCTAACCTATTTCGATAATTACAAATAAATGTTGAAAATGAAGTGTCTTTATCGACGGAATTAAAACACGATTTTTTGAATACATATATATTGCTTGCAAACAGGTAATCTACCAACTAGGCAACCCCATAACTTCTAACGGTTCCCGATATCGGCTACATTTTCGCTCAACTATGCGGAATCATGCGGCAGTAATAGTGGTGTAAGATATTGTTTGAAAATATTTTTAGTTTTTTGACACATTTAATCATAATAGTTTTTAAATAGACACAATATATTTTTCTCACTGAACAATAGATATATCATAAAAAGCGGTATGAGTCAACTATGTTATATTTTGATTGTATCTTGTGCATAAAATTATACTTCTGACCTGAATTTTAAAATTCACCGAGCAAAATTTTTTTGTAGCTGCGTCGCAAACTGTCGCTTTTTGGCGAACGGTCTTCGCGGCCTCTCCCTCTCCCGCGTATAAGTGCCGCACACGAGGCAATCTTCCAAAAGGAGACGTTGAAAGGGTTGTATATTACACTTGAAATTTATATATTTAACACAATAAACATATACATAACAACGATAATATAACAAAAGATAATGTAGTTGTGCATCCCCCGGCAAAAAAATAAGGTTTGTTTTAGTTTAAATTTTGAAATATACTTTTCCCCAAACAATTGGAACTTATCCTAATAAACAAATTGGAATGAATTCGAGTTCTAGAATTCTTTCTTAATGCGGTGATTGCCTTTCCTGATGAATTTTTCTTTGTCATCCTGTTGATGGTGATTTTTTTTATTTACGAGCGCAATTTTCATGACACGTTTTGGCGCTCTGGTGTCTTGGATCGCTTTCTGAACACTTTTGCGTGAAAAATCTGTCACTGAGTTTCAGCCAGTGACAGTGCCCCAGGTTTATTAGGGGACATATACACTTATCCACTTTAGTGCTTTTTTTTTCAAATTTCGTGTGTGGATGGTGATTGCAATTCAAATAGTTCAGAGCGAGTTGCAGAATAGTCTTAACACTTGTCGCGCGCCTTCTTAACAATGGCCAGCGCCAAAAAAGTTTAGGAAACTTTTTGTTCAATTCTATATTCTTCACGCAATATTTTATAATCTGATTCCTAATGCATGTTATTAATATTATTATTATATTATTATTATTATTATTATTCATTATTATTTATTATTATTATTAATTATATTTATCATCTTCATTATCACGAGTATCTACTGGTTCGTAATGTCAACACAACAGGTATGATGGCCAGGGTGTGTGGTTGCTTTACTGAAGAGTTCAGATGGCTTCTGACAATTACGGCATGTCTCAAATTACTGTCTTTTGCATATTATATACATTACGCTTGGTAGTCCAAGTGAAAGACACTCCAGTGCCCGAAGTGTCCATTTTCGGGATCACTCCCGTAGCTGATATTATTATAGCACAATTATTATTAATTATTAATTATTTATAATAATTTAATTTATTCTGATTATTATTGATTATTATTATTATGTGTTCATGTATCTAAGAAGTTTGGCTTTGGCATTATTACAGAATTCAATCAAGCATTAGAAGAATAATGAAGATATCTCATGTTGCTTGGACGATGTTATTATGATACTGCCTCGTATTGGTGCGAAAAAAACATATTCAGATTGTTAATTTTCACGGAACTAATAGAATAACGAACGGATGCAGGCAGTGCTCGAGCGTTATCTCCCGAATGCATCCAATGTCAATTCTAACTAAAATAAATGCAAAATTGTTCTAATATTGGCGACGAATCGGCGAATGAGGGGTTTACAACGCCACATTTTCACCACTGGTGAAAAATTGAAGATACTGCTTTCAATAGGGGTCCGCTGCAATACGCACTGTCGTTTTATAAAAATGAATTTTGTATAAAACGTGTTTTTTGTTCACTGGCCAGAGGGCTCCTGAAGATCATCGGAAAGGATCGCGTTTGAATATATATATGTTAAATATCCAGAATGCGATATTTCCGTAGATCTTTATTATCCGTTGCAAAGGTACGAATCTTTCCCATCTGAAATGTACATCGATTCTCGCTAGAAATCAAACTGGGCCTAAAGCATTGATTAAGCTGAATACTGAAAAGAATTAGTGTGTGACGTCAGCAATTACGGTCTGCTGGTCTTCATTTTTGATAAAATTTCACATGATAATATTGAAATCTGAAAACTGAAATAATTAACACTATTGTAAAATACTTAATAGAAAAACACGGTTTTTTTCACTAAAAATACGTTTCACAAAAAAATCAAAAATACTTAAATTAAATTTCAAAATTAGTCTTTTTTAAATTTTAGCTCAAACTTTCTTCGTAATGACTAGATCATGTCTTAATTAGATGGA
>BOPP01000013.1:1254885-1298223 GCA_017312745.1 Gryllus bimaculatus
TTAAAAACTACATTTAAGTTAATGTTTCGGACTTATAACTAAAGTAATTACATCTCAGTAAATGTATTCTTTAAGTCTTTCTATTTCCTGGCATGTAAAAATTCGTCGGGTCACTTTTTAGTTTACTCCCGTGCCCTTAGAAAAAACCTATAACATTTCAGCTAATAAAAATTTGAGATGACCGTTGGCTGCATTCCTCAATATGAATTTAATGTACGGGCCAACCACCAGCGCCCTTGTGGGCAGCGCCATTTTGACACCCGGAAAAGGTGTGGACGTTGGCTGCGAAACCTTGGTTTCGTTGCAGTGAATATTCAGGGTTGATAAAACAGCCGAGACAGCGCCCGCATTTCTGAGTCTCAGGTCCTCTTCATATAGGCGCCCCTTTGAGACGGGGAAGCTCTCTTGACACGCGTTCACTCGACTCGCAAAGGCGGCCAGGCTGTCTCAAAGGCGGGCGACCACCATCATTTGCCAGCCAGCTCCCGGTAATAAACATCGTTTTCATCGCTCTGAGCCAAGTATGGTATTTCTTAGTAGCCTTGCCAGCTACACCTTCCTTCCCCATTCTCCGCCTCGGCATACAAACAGAACCGACCGCGACATGTAGTATGAGAGAAAGAGAACTGAAGGTGAACAGAACAGTGCGAACTTTCTCTTTACTAGTTTAGTTAATTTCGCTTCCTAATCTGAAGCTTTTTCACTATTGGCTGTCTTCATCTACCTGTCTATTGCAATTGAATTACAGATTTTTCATATTTTACCCCTTGATTGAATAACTGAAATATTGACATATACTAATTTAAATGGAAGACGAAAAACCTGACTCTAAATGAAAAGCAAAAGGATGAAAGGAAGGAGAAAGAAACCACATTGTCATCTTTCCTTACTCCCTCCCCGGTCAGAGCGTGAACTAACCCACCTCGACGGGCCGAATTGGCGAAACCTCCCGAGTTTGGATTTCACCCCCGGCTGGACAGGACACCCTAACCCTCTCTCTACAGCCTTCCTTTACGAAGGTTGCCTTGTTATGGTTTCGGGATTTGGCAACCCTGGGTGTTGCAATCTGCAACTGACAAGCTCTATCGTAAAGTCATTTTTGAGGATTATACGTATTCAGAACGTTTTGACATTCGAGCGATATTTGGCGTCTTATGTTGTTTACAGCAAACTTAAAATATTACACTTGCCCAAAAATGGAATTAAATTCTGTTGAACATTTTCGTGAGATTATTTCTTACAACTGTTGACATAGATTAACTCAGGCAAACAAAGTGCATGGATTGAACTTAATTAAAATTTTCGGGCGAGAAGCTTCATTCAAGGACCAGTGTTTATCGAGCATATAGTGAATACAATCGTGGTCGTAGTTCACTCCAAGACGAATTTCGCGGAAGCGTTTCGGTCCAAAACCACAGTGTTAGTTCCGAAAACCATTGATTTAATGGTATCGTGAACTGATATGGCAAGATCCGTTCATTGTAGACCTTATTCGTGAGATTGAAAAGGACATACCTCAGGCATTAGTGGGACCAGCATACATCTCAATATTAACATGAACATTTGACTGTTCAAAAAATTGTTCGCGTTGGATCCCACACAATTTGTCAATCGCTCACCAAAAAAGGCTCGGTGTCGATTGGTTAATGAAATGCTTACTAACCACAATACGATCGCTGGGATGCTGTCGAAAGCGACGTGATGAGACATCGTGACAGGGTGATTGAAATCGTGTTTTACAGGCGTATGACCCAAAAGTAATAACAAGGCAGTCGACTTTCTATGGGGGTTCAGAGATTGAGCAAAATCTCACAACAAAAGTTGTTCGCGCTACGAAAGCACTTCAAACTGAATTGATGGTCGCCGTTTTCTCAAAAAAAACGAACATGCTCGCAGACCGCGCTTACTACTTAGAACAAATCGCTGAACGAGTCAATTCTGAGTTGTACCCACAAGATTTGTTTGTGCGCAGCTGTCTTCCAAGAAATCAGGAACAAACCGCGCCGAAGACGGATCACTCTTCACCCACGACAAAACGGCGAGCTGCTCACACATCGGCTCAAACAACTGCATGCCAGCGCCATCAACCTCTCGGGCCAAGGCATTTTCGACGCGAAATTTTATGATTCCAAGAGTGTACATGATATTGTTAAATGGAGATATTTAAAATCTGAAGAAGAGCCCCAGAAATGGGGCGTTGGCCGGTAGTGGGGATGGTAATGCTTGTAGCGTTCTGGAGGAAAATCAGATCAACATGTGAGCATGAAACCCTTGTATTGGGTATACAACACCTTCACTACACTTTACGAAATTCCGTTCCATTAAATATCTCCATTGCGTCATTTTATGCACATCGTCGGATCCCCTTTCAACACGTCTGCCAGCAATTAACTCACATACGCATGATTAACTCCTCTCCCTTCTCACTCCAACGTCTCTCGGCGGGTTCCTCCCCGCATGGAGCTCGCTTCCTGCTTCCGAATCGAACTCTCCGAAATGGATGCGCTCACTGCGCTTTCTTTATCTTACTACAGGACCTTTTGCCGCCGCGGAATCCGAATGTCTCTTCGCACAGAATATATAATAAAAAATAGTTTGTGTATTATACTCCGATACCAAATTCATTGTTAAATTAATTATTGAAAGTGATCCAAGAGTGTGATATTCTCGCTTTGTGAATAACCCTATTACAAATATTGTAATCATAATTGCCATTGGTCTACTTAAAACCTAACAGAAATATTTGAGTTTTCGAAAAACTTCACTTAAATCTTTTGAAGCACTTTAACTCGCTAATGCAATAGTGTTAACAAATCGCTGGAAATGTGCTTATGAACGGGCCCATATGATATATATTTAAAAAACTTACATTTGTGTAATTTTTAAAGAAACAAAAGAACACTTCAGAATGAAATTTATGGCATGTTAAACAATGCAAATAGCAATATTCATAAGAAAAGTTTGAAGAAAAAATTTGGTGCCGTTTTTGAGAAAATAACGTTTGAGCGTTTCTGAAAATTCGGAAATTTAAGCAGGTTTTCCCAGAAAAGTGTTTATCTTTCTACAAACTTTATATTATTATATAAAGCATATGAACTCACAACTATAATAATGTGAACAAATCGCCGATAATGTTAATATTTACAACGTGAGTGCCAAAAAAATTAAATTTTTGTCATTTTTGAAAAACCAAAAGAATAGAGCAATATGGCGCATTTGTCACCTTATGGAGTACATTTAGTACTATCGCTAACAAAATTTAAAGAAACAATTTCGAGCGATTTTCGAGAAAATCTTGTTTTATTAACTTTTTAATAGTTTTAGTCTATTCTTTTAAAAAATGTAAAGAAAAAAATTAGAGCCATTTTTGAGAAAATGTTGATAATATCCCAGGGGCTTCGTGCAAAGTATTTCCAATTTTTAAAGAAAGTTTTTCAATATCGCGGCGCATCGAGTCATCAGAGGATAGTCCAGAGACTAGCCACTTTGGAAAAAAACCTACGTATGGTTTAGGCGCGAGTGGTTTTCACAGACGCACAGACATAGACCGACGGACAGAGGTTTTTACAATTAATGGTGCACACATTTTTTTGTTCCTTTGGTCTGGGCTGGCTATTCTGATTTGCTACAAACTCTTCACAGCATCCATCTATCACCATCCAAAGTAGATTTTTTTGAAAACTCCTCAATTTTTTGGTCTTCATTTCAAATCTTTTCAATAACTTTAATTCATAAATGGAAAAGTGTTTACAAATCGCTGGTAATATGCATACTAACTGCATAATATGCTAAAAAATTATATTTGTGTAATTTTTGAAAAACAAAACAATACTAAAAAATATCTTTCTCTCATCTTAAACAGTGCAATTCGCATTATCCATACAAATATTTTGAAGAAAAAATTTGCAGCAATTTTTTTGGAAAAGACTTTAGATCGTTTCTGAAAATGCATAATTTTGATCTCTTTTTCTCAGGAAACTTTTCAGTTGTCGAGAAACATCATAGGGCATCAATTAAAAAAATTACTTGTAACTCCAATAATGTGAAAGAAATCGCCACTGATGTAAGTATTAATATGAGAGGCTTATAAAAAATTACATTTTTAATTTTTGAGAAACAAAATAATAGAGCATTATCGCGTTTATGTCATCCCACGAAGTACATTTAGCACTACCCCTACCAAAAGTTTAAAGGAAAACGTGGAAGCCTTTTTTGAGAAAATGGCGTTTGTATGTTCCTGATAATGCGGAAATGTAAGCTCATTTTCACAGAAAACTTGAAAACTTTTATAAGAAATCATTTAAAGCATATAAACTAGTATATGAAATAATGTAAAGAAATTGCCACTTATGTAAATATTGAGAGACGGCAAAAAATTACACACTTGTAATTTTAAAAAAAACGAATAGAGCAATAAGGCGTTTATGTCACCAAATGGCATTAATTCAGCACTATCTCTACCAAATGTTCAAAGAAAAAAATTGATCTGTTTTCGAGAAAATCTTTCTTTTGCTATTTTTAATATTGCACGCAATATTACGCAAAAACTACTAAAATTTTCAAAACAATGTTCATCACCTTAATACAAAAACAAATTTTATTTGAATGAAAAATCTCTGTCTTTAATATCCTAGTTGTAGCAAAGTACCGAAAAAATTCAAACTTTCACAACTATCAAAAATCAGAATTAACCGTGAAAATTTCACTTATGCCATCTTTATCAGTGTATTTTGCTGTATTCTTATACAAAATTTAAAGATAAAAATTTGGTGTCGTTTTTGAGATAATTTTGAAAATGTCACTGGAACATCATGTAAAGTATCCTCAAAAAGTAATGAATGTTTTTCAAAATCGCAGACCTTCTTCTCAGGCCAGAAATTTCTTCAATTTGGAAAAAAAAATTCACGCATAGTGTAGGCGCTAGTGTTGTTCACATACATAAGACAGACGGGCAGACGGACGGACAGTTAAGACAGACGGAGGAAAGGACGTTTTGAAAAGACCTACTTTTTCGGTATCAGGGGACCCTAAACCGTGCATAACCGTGGAAATCTCGAAATCGATTTTCCGTGGAAGTTCATAACTTTCTCTATACTACGTATTTTGTATGTGTAAGAGAAAATTACTAGTGGTGCTACAGAATGGCACAGACTTTCCCGTATTAGTTTTCTATTTCCTTTGGTCTCGGCTAGGTATTCGAACTTGCCACTTACTATTGCTAGCTGCCATCTATAGCCGCCCAAAGTACATTTTTTAATTTCTCGGTCTCCTATAGTAGAACTGGAATATTATTTTGAGAATATTCAAGAACAGTAAACCTTCTCATAAATGGCAATTTTCTTTGAGACATGTGGAGTGGTTTTTAAGAGATTGTGGCTTAAGCGCTACAGTAACTCAAAAATTGAAGTACTTTTTCACAGACAATTTTTGGGATTTCGAAAAACTCCATTTGAAGTCATTTCAAGCACTTAATTCACAAATACAATTATGTTTACAAGTTGCTGGACATTTGTATTTTTTTTAAAACCACAAAAAATACTCCGAAATGAACTGTATTTAATGAATGAGTTTTATGAACTTATTTATGAACATTAAAGCGTGCATTTAACACTATGAGTTCGAACAGTTTGAATACAAAATTTGAAACCATTTCTAAGAAAATAACGTGTTTTTATCAGGAATTTTGAGCTCACTTTCCCCAAAAACGGATGAATTTTCGATAAGCTTTATACGACATTATTTTAAGTTCATGTACTCATAAATATAATAATGGGAACAAACTGCCACTAATGTAAATATGACGCAATGTAATACGACGTGAGAGACAAGTCAAAAAATTACATTTTTGTAATTTTTAGGAAAAAAATAGAACAGTATGGCGTTTATATCACCTTATAAAGCAAATTTATCAATATTCATACCAAAAATTTAACGAAAAAATGTAGATCCGTTTTTGAGGAAATTTCTTTTTGTATTTTGTTAACAATTGCTGGAATTACATGCAATATTGCGCGAAAACTACTAAAATGTTCATTAAAATGTACATGACCTTAATGAAAGAACAAATTATGGATACCTAATTTCATTTCAAGAAAAATCTCTATCTTTTTCATTTTGTAGTTGTAGGAATACCCCGCAAAAATTTCAAACTTGTGAAAATTCAGAGTTGACTAAGAAAATGGATCTATGCCATCTTTATGAGTGTATATGACTCTATTCTTACAAGAAATGTTAAAAAAATTGGAGACATTTTGTCATGTGAAGATAGATGTTTGGGCCCCGTCCCTGAGCTTTCGCTCTTCCCCGCGCATTGTTCCGTGTTCTCAATGTGATCAATTATTACCTTATATGTTCTGTATGTATGTTTAGACCATGTATCATGTTTGTCCTGTGTTATATGTCTGTATTGCAGCATACATGTTGTAAGTGCATCCACCTGTCGGTCACCCACCTCGATGACGGCAGCAAGGATCGTCAAAGGACCCTCTACCTTACGTCACCGAATGCTAACGTCAGTCCCCACGGGAAGGCCGGTTGTTCATCTCGTGTTCTCTTGCTCTCATTGCCACAACTCTCCTTTTTGCCGCCATTCGTAGTAGGCGGTTTTGGTGTTTTGTGTATATGAATATTGATATATTCACATGAAGACATGAAAACATTGGTTAATCAAGTAATTTTATAATTGAGTACTTTTGAGACTCTGATGGAGATCTTATTGTATACCTCGAATATCTAAAGTATTTGTCAATTTTTACAAATTTTCAAACATAGTGTTTCAAAATATCCAAACCTGGTTTTCTCTTAATTAATAATTAATTGGTCGTAATTATCTGCATCAGGTAGGGTTCCTGAACTACGCCATAACGTTAGATGATGCACGGCATGTAGCTCACATTCAGTAAAGACATGTATAACAGTTTCGTCTGACATTTCACATGGGCACGTGGGGATGTCTGTTAGGCGACTTCTGCACAGATACTCGGAAAATAATCCGTGACCAGTTAGAAACTGTATTGTTTCTCTCGATGGTTTGAACCATTTAGCCTGTACAGAGAATGAAACATTTGGCACAAATTGATTTGTCAGCCTTCCTGCGTTATATATATGCTACCGCCGCTGCCACTCCTTCAGCAAAGGCATCAGTTGCTTTTCGCTCGTCTGCAGCTGCGACTACAATATTTCCGAAAATTACCACAGATTCCTTGTTTCGTAGAGCGCGTCTTGTTGCGAGTTTTCTCACTTTCTAATGGAAATAAACCTGCTAGGATTTGAAGGCTCATAGTTGAACTTGTCTTGTAGGCGCCTGTGAAAACAAGTAATGCGACGCGCTGTGCACTATTAAGTACATTA
Source organism: Gryllus bimaculatus (assembly GCA_017312745.1). Classification (NCBI taxonomy): domain Eukaryota; kingdom Metazoa; phylum Arthropoda; class Insecta; order Orthoptera; family Gryllidae; genus Gryllus; species Gryllus bimaculatus. Next base: position 1,262,236 of record BOPP01000013.1, read on the forward strand.
CTTATTTGTGTTAGTCCAGCTCTGTGTGCTCATACTGCTGCTCCGTAACCTATGATTGGAAGAAACGCGCCCTTATAAATTATTTTAAGTATTGGGCTCTTTAGTTTTATGATCTGTTAACTTATGCCTCAAAGTTTGTCGAACAAATTACAAACATTTTTATAGACAGACAAACAGTCTGCCGTACGGACGGACGTTTTGAAACAACTGGTTTTTTAGTATTAGGGAACTCCAAAACGATCATTTCCGTTGAAATCTCGAATTCGGTATTTCGCTACATTATATAACTTTCCCTATTCATTACTTCGTACATACGCATGTATACGGGAACGTAAACTTAAATGTGTTAAAGGGTTATTGGTCAAATGATTAATGCAGACATAAAATGCTCACGGATCAATGTGAGAGCCTAGTTCTTGCTTAAAGACGGTTAAAAATAGAAGTAGGTGAAAGTGGAGTAAGCGGGCAATGACAGGCTTGAATTCGAGTGGAGACTATGTCAATACAGCTAAAACATGAAATGAAGTAAACAAGAGGATGATTGTAATAATTATAATGGTTGCCATGTACAATGAAGTAAAGACGTCACAAGGACGAAAGAACGACACAAGTACTCTTGTGTCAAAAAATGTGCCGTCAGTTGCAATCGACCGAGAAGATTCAATTAAGGGAGTACATGGAAGACCAGGATGTGGGTGTTGGATTCAATGAAACCGAATCTTGCCAAACTCCTCCATTCCGCTCCACCCCTTTCATTAACCTTCAGAGTATCCACTAATTGGGCTCAAATTTTCTGCTTCCTCCACGAAGTAAGGGTTTTGAAGTTAGACGTGATGAGTTGTATCACACCCAGTCTTGGCGAAGAGTGAGATCTATAACAAACACAACAAATTGGGAAATAAATTAGGAAAAGTTTCCAAATCATTCTTTAGTGATTTGATGAATTATTACTGAAACATTAAAGTATTAATCTCAATAAACCATTGTGAAATATTTTCCGTAATGTGATAAACCTTCTTATGTCTAGTTAGAATCAAACACCTCATCCATGAACGAGTGCAAATGTGATATGCAATGATTCAATTTTCTAAAATTTATTTATTCTAGCTTGGCCATTCGCCCTCTGCAGCCACATAAGAAAAGTACATTAATATGATTTATATAAAAGAATCTCGTGACATTATAAACAGAAATTTAGTGTTAGATATAATACAATACAGTGGTTATATATAGTAGTTAATAATAAGAAAAGACTCTTTGGTTTATGTCCATGGAGGGTCGAAAAACCCTCCTTACTAACTTTCTTTATAACCTTTTGGGGTGAGGATTTTACTTACCCATGTGAAAGTGAATAGCTGAAAGGATCTTTAATATTTTGGAATATAATTTTACGGATAAGAGTGAGAAATGGACGGGGATTGGAGTAATGCCAAGTTCATTATGTAACTGCGCATTCGGAATGTACCAGGGAGCTTTTGTGATGGTGCGTAGGAATCTATTGTGAAATATTTGGATCTTGTTGATGTATTTTTTGGCTGCGGTAGCTCAGACTGGGGAAGTATAGGAAAGTATGGGTCGTATCATTGCTTTATAGAGGTGATTAGCAACATGTAGTTGTCAGGGGGATGATTTGTTGAGAATCGGATATAATAAATGATTTTATATTTTGACGCCATGTAAGCCTTTTATCGAATAGGGCTCCAAAATATTTGACAGATTTATTGGGGGAAGCCAAGTGATGTTTTGTGATTGGTATGTGAGATTTGCAGGGACGTCTGGTGTACGAAGGGTAAATATTTTTGCCTGACATTTATTTGGATTTATTTCAATGTGCCATTTTTTGGCCCAGTTGGAAAATAATGAGAGGTGATGTTGAATATATTTCACGGCAGATTGAAGATTGCTATTCGAGAAATAAAGTACTATATTATCAGCAAACAGAGATATTGCAGTATTTTGGGTGATTGGTATATCCAATTGCAGACATTCAATAAAGTTGGGGAGAGGGTGGATTCTTGAGGTACTCCTGCTTTGATGGTAAAATGTGCGGAGAGAGCTCCGGGGAGACGTACAGAAAATGTTCGGTTTGAAAGAAATCATTTAATAATGCGTGAAAGATATAATGGAGTAACTCCACTACGAAGCTTGAAAATTAACCCTGAGTGCCAGACGGTATCGAACGGTTTGGCTACATCTAGAAAACCTGCTGCAGTATGCTCTGGTCATGAAATCCTTCGACAATATCTTTGGTGATACGTGGACAAAAGAGATTGGAATCCAAACTGATGAGGTGGTAAGGCATTGGCTGAGCTGAGGTACGAATTCAGCCTAGAGAGGATACATTTTTCAAATAGTTTTCCCGTTGTGGGTAACAAACTAATCGGGCGGTAGCTGGTTGGATGACGTTGGGCTTTCCCTGGCTTTAGAATGGGAATAATGTGGGCGTGTTTACATTTATCAGGGAAGTACATTTGTCTCAAAGCGGCATTAAATATTGCTATAATATGTACGATTACTTTTATGGGAAGGCGTGTTAATGAAGAAAGTTGATATTATATCATAGCCATTTGATAAATTAGGGGTTGCTAGTGAGAGATACTTGATGATTTCTGTTGGCGAAATAAATTTAAGGCATTCAGGACCTGTTATTTCAGGTCGTGCATTTACTTCTTGAATATGATTATCATGCTGCCAGTTGTGAGAAGGGTAAGAAGTAAAGGTTGATGCAAAATAATTACCCAACGCATTTATTGGAAGGAGATGATGCTTCTCCCGTTAGAGTAACAAGGGTAGGTAGATTGGTAGGTTTGCCCAAAAGACGACGGGTTATGTTCCACAGTGTTTGATCAGATGGGTTTGCCGTTTGAGTTTGAAGATGAATCTTTTGCACATGTATGGACGCCAAAAGTTGTCTCACTTGTCATTTATCACTTTTAAGAGACAACCTTCAGGAAAATTGTAAGTATGGAGTTCACCCAATTTTCATTAGTGAAAATGAAAATAGACGTCGAAAACTGCTTTCGCATGTCCTCCGCACCCTGTGTCTGAACTTCCATCCTCAAGGAAATCGGGGAGGACTCAACGAATCATATAACAATATACCGTGGCATCAGCTGCTTTTTCCATTTCAGTTTCATCTTCTTTTTTTGTTTCCTTCTTTGAATTAACAGAGCCTGCCTTACAATTCCGATTGTATCCAAGCTCTCGACGCCCGTGACAGTGCGAGCGAGACCACAAGCAGGAGGCATTGCGCATGCGCAGTGGAGACATCCGGGCAGACTGCCACTGTGCAGAAAACATCGGTAGTCTAAACCCAGCTAAGGGCTTTAATCTCCCACAAATTTGTTTTTCTTTTGCTTTCATTAATTTCTTTCATTGGTTTCCTCGTGTGTTTTCTTACCCAAAATGTGTGTGTGTGTGTTTTCGGTGCTGAGACTGCCTGTCAAAAATCTAACAAATCAAAGTTTTTAAGGCGATGTTCATTGTAGTTGCCCCACATTTTCAAGAATGTGCCCGCTGTAACTTCAACCATGTGTATATATTTCTCGAGAAAACTGTAGCATCCTGGAAGCACATCTTACACAGTAGAATGTGGGTGTCCAAAGTCAGGCTAATGGAAGTTCCCTATGCCTGCGAGAGTTTAGGTTGCGCCGGAAACCGGCACTCAAAACTTATTGCTTGATGTAGTAATTTCTTCTAACTTCTGTGTTATGATTGACACATTTATCCATCCAAACCGGCAGACAGACACCACATATTAGAATACAAAATTGAGTGTATGTACTCTTCAATCTTAATCGTTTTTGAAACGGCGACAAGAGATCTTATCCTAACGTGTTCGCAGCTGTAGTCCGAAGGACACTTGGCCACAGAATTTGCCCCTGAAAATGCGAGATCGTTGGTGAAAAGATTTCACTTCTTTTACTCCCAGGAAAAGAATCTACAGAAAAAGCTGTGCTTTCATGGGGAATGGAACAATGTAAGTCTGAAGAATGAATTCCAAAAATTCAGTGCTGCTCCTTCAGTACATGTCCCACCCCAATCTCTTTGGCCCTTGACTAACCTCCGCGAACTACACACACACTCACACACACATAGATTGTGGCGCGGGCGGCTACTCCAGAGAAATGTGAGCAATTGTGTTACGCCATAACGCCACCAAGGACGCCTGGCACACTGAAGCACTCGAGAGCAAATTGTGGGATCGGAATGTAGCACAGAGTAGAGCATCCAACTGTGCTAACGAAGTACGAGTCTGCGATTCACACGCGCTTGTTCTCTTCCTAGGATCTGTAAACGAAGAAGGTGTTGAGGAGACGATGTCAAATTTGTTTCTGTATAAACTATTTTGTAAGTACTCTTTCATTTTCTCGAATCAATACGTTACAGTGATCCGGTCACTGAATTTCGAAAAAAAACACTTCTCTCTCTCTCTCTCTCTCTTTCTCTCTCTCCCTCTCTCTCTTTCTCTCTCTTTCTCTCTCTCTCTCTCTCTCTCTCTCTCTCTCTCTCTCTCTCTCTCTCTCTCCGTCTTCCGATAAAGAAGTGAATCTCTTATTATTGTGTCTTTATCATCTAAGTTTGGTGGGTGCTTGGTACTGAAAATTGGTTCACGGAATAAGGATCTGCCTGTCCGTCAGTTCGTTCCTTCGTCTGTCCAACTGTCTGCCCGTCCGTCTGTCCGTCCACCCGTCTTTCCCACCGCCTGTCCTTCTGTATCGTCCATCTATCCATCCGTCTGTCCGTCCATCTATCCGTTTGTCAATCCGTCTGATTCGGTACACCTTTTGTCAACACAACCGCCCAAACCATACGATTTTCTCCAAAATTGTTACTCTGAAATAGGTCTAAGCAAACTCTCTATCCTGTGAAGTTTCTAATGGATATTTTGATATATATGAAACCTCATTTTAAAAAATTCCTAAAACATAGATCGAATTTGTTGTTTTTTTCAGAGGAATGTATGCTAAAAATTGAGAACGTCCTATTTTCGCTGCTCTTTCTAAATTTGTGAAAATTGCAAAAATTATAAATTGCAAAACTACAATATGTATGTAAGATATTATTTCCTTAATTGTGACCCACCAATGAGAGAGAGAGTCATCAGCGGCCCCTGGCCTATTTTTCCCTTATCTTTATTTATATAAGGAATTACAGTTTCATCGATTATGACTTTTATAATCAGAAGCTTTCCCTACCCTAAGTGACAATTTCTGCTTTAAACGCTTTTCGGAAATTTAATATGTCGGTTTTTCCTTTTTGACCAACTGTAAAGTATTGATTTACTTGTTTGATCAAATGGGTAATAATGTTAATAATTCCATCACTTTTTATAGCCTCACGTCTAACATGCCACTATGGCGTATTATCCTTGTACTAACTCTGTATTTACTTACTATTGATACCTAATTTTTATTTCTCGAAATATTCTTTATTTATTTATATAATCTATTTATTAATTATTAATCCCCATACCCTATCTTTTCGACAAGGAAATCCATCGTGAGAAAATTTGTTTGTGTGGGCCGACAGAACCTAACTTACGGAATTGCGGTGACGACAATTTACGTAATGAATATTTAAATTAGTTAATCATTTGGATTAGGTGATTTTCCTTACCATTAAGAAATTAATAACTATTCTTCAAATAAACAAAACTTTATAATTCGCTTTTCTCCTGCTTTGAACAAAACAACATACATAACACATATCTATAGCAATACGAAAGAAACAACAAACAATAATAACACTTAAAACACATTTACAGTTTTAACATTCCCATCCATACTGTTATTTACAATACACATCCATATACTTTTTTATTTCCCCGTGCAGGCATAGCCATTTACCATTTTCGTTCTATTGAGATTATTAATATCTAACAAAACTATATTTCTCTCCTCACGAGTTACTATCTTGATCTCCTCACAATATGTATATTTTAGTGTTCCTTTTGTCTCTTTGCTAGTTCGTTTCTCTTCTGCCTTCTTGGGCGTCGATGTAATTATTTAAGATAACGATTTAATGTAATTTCCGAATTACGTTCGCAGCATAGTCCTATTCACTATTGGTAATCATATCCAAGTTTCTCATATCAATGCTTCCTCATATGATTGCTTCCTCGTATCCTTCATATCAATGCTTCCTCGTTAAGATAACTATCATGGTAGAGTCTTCTCGTGACCACACAACTCTCTACTCATCCGACTGAATACATCACCGTATCTGAATAGTTTCTGTCCCCCAATTCACCAAGCTCGATGTTCATATCTTTGCATCTAAGATGCTCAGTACTCGCCCCATTTCGTTCCTTCCTCATTCGTCTGCGTCAATTTCCTCCACCCTCACACACGTTCTCGTTTTTGATTGCATACACATCCTCACCTCTTTTCACTCTTTTACCGTCGATTTTTCCATCCTCTAATATAATTAATTTATCCTCCGGAAGTTGCTCTCGTGCCCATGTCAAGTTTATTATCAAAATATAATCAACTATTTTCCTCGTTTATTAATTACACACCACTTCCCCTGAATTCTCATTATTTATGTAATCACTATGCGTTTACTTCGGATCATACATTGTTGACGTTGATATTGTTGACGTATTATTAATACACGTTATTTTATTAATGTTTACTTGGCGTACTTGGCGTACGTGCAAAATCCCTTCGTCAAAACTCGGGTGTTTTGTTAGATTCAGGCCTGCCCATAAAACGTTATCTATTTATTATCTATGTAGATAATTGTGCAATCAAACAACATTGTGAATGTTGTAGGTCTTCAAAAAAGGTCTGGATCATCTTTGTCCGTGCGAATAGAATCACAAGTACAGAAAAAGAACAAAATATATAATATCCTTGTCATATCTCAGAAGCTGAAACAAATTTAATATAAACTTGTAGAAAATGAATTATGTCGTTAAACACATGTGTCATTATTTCTTAAATAAATGGAATTGTCCTTCAATTGTATTGCAGGTTATTCAGGTGTCCTTCGTAGATACAAGCCCCTTGGTGTTTCCTATAGTGGGTAGCGGAATTTCATAGGAATGGTTCATAAAATATCTTCTTCAAAATTCGATATTTAGGTAAGGTTCGTGTAGAATATATTGAAAATATGAGTAGTTTTTAAGTTCTCATTTTCTTCAAAACTGTATTACACCTTCAACATTGAAGCTAGAGATTCTTAATGTAATATATTTGTCAGTATTAGATATTTACATCATTTGCAAATATGTACATTATTTACCATTTTTATTTGATGTTTTGAGTAATTTTAAATTATAGTGTCTCAAAGTTATTTTTTTCTAACAAGAGATCTCTTTTTATTCAAGCTTTTTCAAAATACTAGATATATAAATCGTTTCATATACATTTTTGTTTCAAATATGTTTTCGCAAATATCGAAAGAGTTTTGATTAGTGTGGAAAGTAACGGAAATTGTATTTAAAGCATTGAATGTTTACAGGAGAATAATATGTACTATGTGTTAGAACTAAGTTTTCAAGAATATTACATTATTATATACATCTCTTAATAATACGTAAACTATATTTCCATCTATTTGTGCGCTTGATTGTGTACGCAATGTAAGACGTTTGCAAAGGGAAAGGGAAACGATTCCGAATGTCACATTGTTGATTTAGCAACCTCAACCTCCTGTTCGTCGCTGCCCCCTGCACTCCCACCGTCATCTCGTGTTATTAAACTACAATTCTGATTTACAAAGAAAATATGCATCTGACTGTTGTTGCTGGTCATCATTTCATGTACATGTAATATATGAATATACCGAATTTTATGGAAGAGACTTAATATTATGTAAACATATAATTTTTTAAATCATGTACGTATGTATATATATTTGGCGTTTTAGAGGTGGATTAATCCGACTTTTGCAAGGTAGCAATGTACCCAGGCTCAGAACCTTTTTTTAGTTATATTTTATGCGCTTGGGGGTAAGAGATGTGGCGAGCAATACCTAGCTTACTTCAATTTTCTGAGCTTTTTCTTTCTTCACAGCTGTAGAAAATGAGACTATTTGTATTAAAAGGTACATCTGCATTTCTTCTCCGGTCGTAAATCGAACCCTGAACCGCTTCACAGTAAGCTATCAGGCTGGTCATGAGCCACTAGAGGGGATAAAGAAGTAATATGAGTAATTCTAGAGCTTCGTTTGGTTAGGAGCTTGTCAAGAGATAGAAAAGTTACGTAAGACAGTAATTCTGTAGTGCGATCTTCCGTATAGCACGTATCTTCCTCTCTCTACGTGTGTATAATATACACATAGATATTGGATTATTCCCTTTGATAAGAAAAGACACAAAACCCCAGAGTATTGCGAGTGGATAAGGATATGCCTTCAGACTGTATCAAACAGACTAAAGGTGTTTTCACCATTTTCATAAGTTCACACATTATGAAAATTTGGTTGTTTTCTATAATATTTCTACACAACGAAACCTTTTGAACATTCTATTTAGTTTTTGAAATGTCCATTTAGCATGTAATAAGGGTTACAAAAACGCTGGAAGTTGGTTTTCAACGTAAATCTATTTACATGTTCAAAACAAAGAAGTTTATTACATTATTTTGGAGATTACAATATTTCCGAAAAATCTTTGGAACTTTGCTTAAATTTGTTTGAGTTTCTCTTTTCTCCGGTACTCTGGCATCCTCTTGGGAATTGATAACTTCATTGTGCGAATATTTGAGGAAACATTTAGGAAGAATTCCAAAGACCCTTTTGGGGAGCATGTGGGAGGGTTATGGGTAACGTGCGGATATAGATCCCGGAAACGTGGTGCACATGCAAAGGAATTATACTAGGGGTCATGTAGGGAAATATGTTGGAATCAAATGGAGAGAAAAATTAAGGTTCTGTCAACCCTACTCCGTAGCAGGAGGTCACAAATCCGTCTATCGTTTCCGTTTGTCGACCCGTCCCCCTGTTGTCGTCTGCCGGCAGAAGCACTTCTTTCGTAGAAATTGCTCCAAATTGTGTCTTAAATTTTTCTTTCAAGTAGATATGTATTTACGTTTGAATATGATACAGGTTCGATTTATTTAAAACTTTCAGAAGTTTGAAATGTTTTGCTACAGCTAAATTAATCTGCTCTGCGACAGCTAAATTAATGCAGACATATTGTTTTACTTTGTCACGTACTAAATACGTAGTTTAGAGAAAATTAAGTAATGCTGGAGTTAAAAACGATGCTTTTTGTCAGCAAAAATCATAATATGACATCAATATTCTTAAACCCCTGTATGTAAGAAAGTACTTCCTCTAACACGTTGTATGGTCAATATCCATGTTTTGTGGGCTCTTGATGCCGCAAAATTAGTATACAGTAAAAGTCTGTGTCTCCGTTCCTCCATCTGTGAACAACGCTAGCGGGTAAACCCCAACACGTTTTCACTAAAATTGATATTCCGTTAAATTTTAAACTGATATTTTATTTTTTACGGGTACTTTATAAGAAACATCGAGAACATTTATTTTTCTCAAAAGTTGCTCCAAATACTGGGACCATTTTTTATCCGATAAGGCTATAAACAGCACAAAACTGATTTTTGTTACAGTTGTAAGTTTAAAGTATTTTCAACTTCTTTCTACAACTACAGTACTGAAAATGATGATTTTTTATACAATCTGTTCTTAAAAATTATATCATGTACATTTTTTTCAAAATATCTGTAGTTATCGCGAAATTTTGCGTTAAAAAGATATTTTTAAAAGCAAGATTTTCTCAAAAACTGATCCAATTGTTTTTTAATATTGTATAAAATGGTGCTGAATGCATTGAATTACATGACAAAAAGCCATTTGATCTATGCATTTGATTTTTCAGGTTCATTTTTTCCTTACCTATATTTCACCTTCTACAGTGATTTAAGAGACTTATTCCTTTGTGTAACTGATGTGTAAATGTGTGTGTGTGTGTTTCCAAACAACGTCATGGGCATTTCCACCATTGTAATATTGTTCACATAAATAACCACTAGTAAAGCATTCTTAATGGCATTTCCTTTTTTCAGTGTAAAGCATTTATCCAGTTATGCAGTTGTACTGCTAATAACCTACATGTTCTCGATGGAACGTGTGAGTGATATTAGATTCCTCGTGTTGGGTATTCTGTCTATCAAGCATGCTATTGAAGATAAGCTTCTGTAGGTGAGGTACTAATATGAATCGGATTTACATTATCATAAGCTGATTATCTTCGAGGGCGGCTTGTGGTCAATGAACCCTTGCACAAAGCTTATCTGATGGTGAGCAGCATACTATAGGGGGTTTAGGGGATGATACACGAGATTTATCATACTCTCATCAGTGAAAGACCTCCACGTTATCTCCTCTACAACAATATTTTTATACATGAGGATATGGGTGCGTTCTGCGAGAATGTAGAATACCCCAAATGTTCCTTCACATGTATTTTGATATAAAACATAATACTGTCACATGATGAACATATTTCTAAAGTGAGCTTAACATAATAATCTTAGAATATATTTGAGTGATTGAAAAATATTACATACCGCAAACCGGGGTGACTAGGGACAGATTACAAGGTATCTTAGAAATAAAACTAGTAAAACAAAATGTCATAAATATTTTTTCATGAAAGTGAAAGGTTTAATCATTTATCTTTAGAACCTAATATCATTAAGATAACAGTACTGAATCGTAATTGTTGATTAAAAAGTGTCACTATTCACTGCAAGGATGAGTCAGTAGGAACAGTCATAAATAAGAGTTCAACACCCAATTCTACCAGACATTCGGGTCAATAGGAACACAAAATTACATTTTAAAAACAAAATAAAGAAAAACAAAAACATCCAGTATATTACCATCATTTAAACATGTTTTTTCGTCGTCTCACATTCATAATACCATCAACTACTTCAAAATGTTCAATGTCCTGGGGAGTGACTTTAGCTTTTCCCTGTCAGATTTTGACAAATGCAAGAGTAATTTTATCCTTCTGCCTGTTTATGAAAGACTGAACCCAAAATGACCACAGAAGATTGTCCTTGAACCTCTTCATTACTTTCCCTTTCCTGTCCACATAACAAAAACTCCACAAATCAAAGGACGGATATCAGTCAACGGATACCCCCATCTTCCACAACTTACATTACCCGCAATCTTCTTCTTACAAGATTCTCCAAGGGCTGTTTGGCCTCCTTTCGTTTTTCTCTCTACAATTTGAGGAGAAATAATTTTACTGTATCGCTGCTATGCAGATTTAGGTATTTGCAACTTCTCTGCAACAGCTCCAAGTGGCATCCCTCTCCTAATAGCTTGCAGTGCATTATGTAGGTCTTCTTGAGCAGAGTATGCTTAAATTTGTGAAGGCAACATCTGAAATTACTCTCATACGGTCTAACCATGTCTTCCCAAATCACCCCTAAAATTAAAAAAAATGAGAACTTAAGAGAAAATATTCAACAGTTTATTTCAAAATTAATACTACAACATAAAAATGCATGCATATAAAATCACTATTTACTGGAAATATTTCGAAATTATTTCACCAACGTGTCTTGCTTGTGCAGAGTAGTTTTGCCGTGAACACTACAATAGTAACAATACCACCTGATCAATTTCAGCAATATTCCCAACCACTGACATTATTCCAAAAATAAAGCAACTGTCAAGAACTACAATCTCATACTAATTTTATTAACCCGATGGCATCAAAATCACATTATTTAACGGCATATCAGGGAGGGATATATTTTTTTCTACACCGCTGTCCCTATTCACCCCTGCGTCCCTTCTATCCATCGCGGTTCACGGTATTGGAAATAATACACGCACAATTAAAAAAAACTATTTTGACATTTATCTTAAACACAATATTAAATTACATAACACAACGGCAAAAATGATAATGCAGCATTATAATATCGTATACAACTAGTGGTGCTTCAACAGCACACACTCTCATTATTTTTAACTTTCGCATTTTTCGAAAAATCACATTGAACTACGAAAATAAAACATAAGCATTCTTTTGAGCGTGCTTTGTTCTATTCATGGAAAAAAATGAAGAAAAAAGTTTCGAGCTGTTTTTGACAAAATGTTTTTTTTTTAATGATTGCGTTAATTTCAAGCAGAAATTACTCAAAAAATACTGTTTTTTGTTTCAAAAATCCTACATGGCCTTTTTGAAAGATTTATTTCTTTCGAGCAGACTTCATTTAAGACACAAATATATGTTTTTAATATTGTTCTTTTGTAAGGTTTTTAACGTTTCGCAATTTTTCGAAAATATAGAGATTTTGCCGCACGAGAAACTAGCGTTAATTTTTTGCTGTCTTTTGATACATATGAGGTTGTTTTGTTTAAAAATTGTCTAAATTTCAAGCACAACTATGCAAAAACAACTCTTGTGTCCTAAAAATTGTACTTGTCTTTGTTTCAAGATCTGACTTTGGAGAACAGATTTCATTTTTTTTTAATCTCAAACTTCTGTTTTGTAGTTGTAGAAAGACGCAGAAAAAATTGAACTTTTGCAGTTTTTTAAAATACGAAATTTCAATGAAAATTTGACCAGCCTCATTATTTTACCGTGATTTACGCTAGTCTAATGTATACAATAATATAATATAATAATCCTATTAATAAATTTTTGAATATATACTTATTTTAAAAATATATAGAAAATTAATGATGGTGTATTAAAGAAGTAACTATCGATCTCGTTTTTTAAATGCTAGAATTATTCTTGAAAGTAAATAAAGATTATTCAACTTTATCTCCCCCCATTGATGGTATCTGTTGTAAAATACTAAGAAATTCCTTTCAAAAAAGAAAGTAATAAATTCCCGGACTTAGGATTACCCAAAATTGCCATGTAGAAATTTCATGATGGTTTTGTATTTGGCGAGTGTATATTCATGTTGAGAGAAAATTCACCTTCCACGCACTCTTTTTCTTTAAGATTACAATAATGAATCATATTCAATGCTAATAGTCAATGAGCTTAAACACAAACATCGCTACACGAGCGCCGCGCTGCGGCAGCGGCGTGCCTAGCACAAAAGCCAGCAAACGTTTTCTTCTATACACTGTGGTATTACGGGAAAGAGTAAGAGGTATCATGTTTCCCTCTATTCGTCCGTTTGGCGTTTCCTCTGATGCGTCGTGCGTGGTTGGCGGCGTGCGCAGACGAGGCGCTGCCCATGCTGCAGGCGGCGGAGAACAGCCTGAAGGCGCTCAACAAGGGCGACATCGCCGAGGTGCGCGCCTTCAAGCGCCCGCCGCCCGCTGTGCAGCTCGTGCTCGAGGCCATCTGCATTGTCAAGGACATCAAGCCCGTCAAGGTAGGAAGCCTGCCCACTTTTATTGTTGTCGTGCTAAGCACAAAGTTCCTATTTGCAATAGGTGTCAAAATGAGAAATCCAGGTTTAAGGTTTAAAACCATTCTTTAAATCATCCCTAACTTATTAATAGGTTTCATTCATTGCTGTTGTTTTGTAAATACTTACAAAGGAACATTCTCAGGTGTTCAGCGCATGTTGACATAAAATGTATTTTAGTGACTGGTGCCAAAATTTGATTCAAAGCCCCAAATTTGTAAGTTTACGCTTACAAATTTGTAAATATTTTGAATAAATGTTTTTTTTAATATTAGATTTGAACTTCGAATACTACTACATTAACCGTTTTATTCATGAACATTCTTTTGGTTTATTTTAATTAAAAGTTGACAATGGTTTTTGGGGTGTCGCTGATCACGAATGCGAAGTCGATTTTTCGCGATTGAAAATGGCGGATGGAATATGGCGGCCCAAAAGTTAAAAGTGTATGGTTTTTTTAAAGGTAGGTGATATGTGTTCGTTGGCTCACTGAACACTGAAGTTAGATTTTCGAAAATGAAGATGACGATTTCAATGTGGCGGAGAAAAATGAATACTTTGGTCAGTAGCTACTTATCAACGATAAGAAATGGTACTGGTTTTCGATTTGAAACTGAATGTTTTTCAATCACGTGTAAGACATATTTTTAAGTAATTTCTCTCTCCCATCTTGAATTTTGAAAATATTTCTTCACATTTATGATCTGTATTTAAAATTCGAGATATAACAACTGAAAACTACTATATATGACCGCAGGCAGCGGCATAGTCATAAGTCCCGTGATCATTGCTCTAACGTGTATGCCTACTGTCGCTTTCATTATGCTATTGTCCATCTAACACATTTCATTACATTTAATTGATTTAAAAAAGATAGCGGCTGTGTGGGGGCAAGGCATGTAGCGACTCAGCACTCCCAACCAAGATCAGCGAGCTACGCAATGTTTATATCACGGTGAAGGGACTCACCCTAATAATCAGCAGACTGGAGCAAACAATGTATACAGTGAAGTCTCCAGGGGTTGAAAGAATGTCACCCTTGGCCAATAGCAGTGACTTGGACTTGGCAAGGAGAGAAATGGTGTGAGTGAAATAAGATTTACTTTTATTTACTTCGGTTAGAACAGAAGGGAAATAATTGATTCTCCTATCAAATATAAGTTAGTATTCTTTAAACAGATGTAAATGAAGCCTTTCCTTCGTACCCCCACTAACACTTGTTTCGTTTACGCCCTGGCACACCGCCTTTATCCTATATTTTGGACGCGAATTAATTAAAAAGGAAAGAGCATTGCAGTATCAAAAAGTGATTGGGTAATATATTAATTGAACGGCTAAGGGCCGGTCACCGCTTCCAAAACTCTTCTTATGACTTTGTTAATGACAAACCATGATTGTGAGAAAGTATTCCAGTAACACATTCGATGGTACAGCCGTAACACAAACTTATTTGCCAAGTCATAGCGCATTTGTCTGAAGCGGAGGCCTCGTCCTTCTCTCAAAAAGGCGAGCGTTGTTTGCTGTGCCTTTGCAACTCGTACGTACGCCGAAGGATACTCGGATTGGAATTGGTATTGGTAATCATAAAGATAATGTTAGAAAAATAAGAGTATGGTAAATTGATATGTGTAGGTCGTCCTTTTGTTTAGAGTAGAATAATGTATTCTTAAGATAACGATAGTGAGTCTTTAATGTGTAGTTACTAATTGTAAGATTTCAATAGACAGAATTGTAAGAATAGACAGACACATTGTAAGAACACAATTTCATAAAAGTTTAAATTTCAAAACCTAAAAATAAACATTTTGAGATATTCCAAAACTTTCTGCAAATGATTGACAGTTTCATGCTTATGGTGGGATTCGAACCCAAAATGCATTTATCTTAAGCAGCGCGGTTCCCCGACCTTAGACTCTGCTGTTCAGATATTTTATGTTTTGTATTGTCATATCCATCTCGTTTTGTCTCTACATTCACTTCCTTTGAAATCCTGTTTCATTACATATATCCGTTGTTAGTGAATAGTATTGGTGCTGTTAGTTTGATTCAATAGACGCGAAAAACAAGAGAAATGCGCGATGAAAATTTTTCTCTAACGATTCATTCATTACACAGAAGTTATTACATTTTTTGATAATTAATTTAATTTGTTCTCTAAAACGTTGGTATTGTATGCAAAAATTGCACAAAAATAAAAATAAGTTGAACAAATAGAGTTGATTTGCTTTTACCCTTCAAATTATGTATTTTTGGAAACCCCCACTATGTTTCAATGCGATAAAATGCGAGCTACTGGACTCACCAACCACTTGTAAATAGCAAACGATATCCTGAAGTGGGAAAAAAGTATTTTAGTTTCCAGATATGATGATGATGGTAATGGTAATGGTGATGGCGATGGCGTTGACGTTGACGTTGACGTTGACGGTGGTGGTCGTACATGAATGCCGGAAATAAGAGTAACGTATACGCGTTATAAATAAAATATAATAAGGTTATATTATATAAATCATATTATACGAATAAATAAAGTTATATTAATACTATCTCAACTGCAAACTCATTAATCAATGCTTCAGCCTTCCACAATGTACTCGTATTATAAGTTGTAATTTCGATTGTTAATATCTGTTCACAAAATTCATTTCAAATAAATTTTACTTTGTCTGTGGGTTCTTGAGACTTCTAATTTTGTTCTTTTTTTTCGTATTTCTTATAAGTTAATTTTACTCGTATATATGCGATAGCCGTAGCCGACACCCCTACCTCACCGGCGAGACGCAGCCACGGATGTATCCAATTTTGTGCGTATGCGAGGAAGAGAAGAGTAGGACACGAGGGCGTAGCCGGATCATTTTCGCCGCAATCGCAACGAATGAATTTATTTCCACCCCGCCGCGCTTGAAAAGGCGGCGAGCGGGTGGTGCGCACGTAAAAGCGCGTGATTAGCAGACGGGTGAATCCGTGCGCGCGCCTTCGCCAGCGGCCAGCCGCCGGAGGCAGACGAATGGCTCGGGAAAGGCGGTATCATTTTCAATTGCGTTGGCTCTCCTCGCCCGAATAATAAGCGGAGGCGCGCCAGAAGAATGGAGATTTATGGGTTTCCGTCCGCCGTGAAGCCGTGTCGCCTCCTCTTCGGGGATTGGGGCAGGCGGGGTGGAGCGACGCGAGGCGGACGATGGTGGGCGGGTCAAAGCGAAGCGGACCTCAGCGCGGCAGCGTGCGATGGGGAGCGGCGAAGTGGGACGGGGTGGAGAGAAGCGGAGTGTAGTGAAACGGGATGGGGAGAAGCGAGGGGGGACGAAGTGGATGGAGGGAAGGAAGAAGAGTAGTTGGGTGCAGCGCGGCGGGGCGGATTCCGCAGAGCGCAGCGCGACAGGGCGAAGCCGGGAGAGAGGAAATGGAGAGTGGTGGAGCAAGCGGAGAGAAACGGGGAGAAATCGCGGGTGAAATGGATGGAGCGAAGCGGGGCAGGTTGGGTGGTGTGCAGCGGAGAGCGATGGAGCGAGGTGGAACCCAGAGGAGCGTAGAGGGGCGTGGAGAAGTGAGGTGGAGTGAAACGGGCAGAGGCGAAGGAGGACGAAAGTTGGTGGGGCATCGCGGCAAGACGTAACGGTGCGCAAAGGTTTGGCGAAGCGGGGCTCGGGTATGTAGGGTGAGGCGAGGCGTTGCAGGGAGGGGCTAAGTAAGTGCGGGGCGTGAAAAGGCAATGTAATGTGAGGCGAAATGAAGTGATGCATGAAGTGGCCAAATGTGGTGCGCTGAAGCGAGACAAGTCAAAACGAAGTGCGGTGGGACGGTGCAGAGCGATGCAGGGAGGGACGCGTCGAAGCTTGTGTTGGGGAAGTGGCATGGCGGGTCTGGGTGAAGCCTAAAACTTGGATAGGGGCAGACAAGGACGATGTTGACGCAGGAGTGGACGCGGAAAAGGAGGGAATGTTGGAAATGTAAATCCGGACGTCTGCGGTTTGAATTTACGGTAGGAACGGGTTCTGAAGCTCGTCTCGTGGAAATCCCAAATGAATGTTTTCCTGCGATCCGACCTCGCAGCTGAACTTATATATTTACTATTCGCGCACATTGTCTGAATAATCGGATTTCCAGCCTAAAGAAAAAGTTCTACCTGGACGAACTAGTCACAGCCGAAGACCCAAAACTCGTAAGTCACCCAGTCATCAGCGTAAATGGCACTCGAGTGAATATCTTCCAAAGAAAACTAGTGGTGAGTGGTGCTAAAACCGGCATATACTTTCTCGCTCCTTAGTAACGATTATGGGTCATTCCACGGAAAACAGGGGGTCTTCGAAACTCATCCACGCAAAATTAGCTATTTTTTATATTTTCTTCTTCTTCTTCTTAGAGTAAATGTGCTTTCTGTGAAATATTAATTAATTATCAGCCATTGTTACATCATTAAGGACGGTTAAAGTTCCTATCATTCACATTACACGTCTGTATTATTTTTTTTTTATTATGGTAAAAGACGTAATTTGATTTTCATTACACCATTTGTTAAATCATAAATAGACCCATGTTTTCACTTTACATTGTTATTTTGCGTACATTTGTTTTTAATAATCAGTATTAATATAATAATTCAAAATGCAGTGTTTCAATTCAAACGAACACAAATCAGTGGACAATGTTGGATACTTGTAGGCTATCCAGAAAATTTCAGTCAAAACTATGACCGTGAAACAATTAAAACTTACCGCGTCATTAGCGCGCCGCTCCCTCGTACAACAGTGCATCGCGCCGCGTCAGTTCTCGAAGGTCGTTGATGAGACCCCGAGTTGACATTTGCGTCGAATCACAACTTCTCTGGGACATTCAGAGAAGATGAAAAATGTTTCAGAGAAATGCAGGTTTCATTGACTGGGATAACACAATGCAACCTTGTGTTCCCGGAATAGTCCTTAGTCCCGCAAACCTCTCCTCGAACATTTGAGCTTCCTCTTCGTGTTCTACTTCGTTGTGAAACGAAACACAACTCCTTGAATATTGTATTTTGCTCATTCTTATAGTTCTTTTGGAGTGGAGAAATGAGTCCCTTTGAGACTAGCGTATGCAGCTAATGTATTC
This sequence comes from Gryllus bimaculatus, assembly GCA_017312745.1. Taxonomy (NCBI): domain Eukaryota; kingdom Metazoa; phylum Arthropoda; class Insecta; order Orthoptera; family Gryllidae; genus Gryllus; species Gryllus bimaculatus. Next base: position 1,280,691 of record BOPP01000013.1, read on the forward strand.
ACAGTACCACTTACGCCAACACAAGGGCTTTTTCTGAGTCTGGTAGCGAAACAATGCCATTCTGTAAAGATGCCAAAATCTTTTTGTGATTCTCTGGTTCCTTAATAACAAATTAATAGTAAATGAAAAGAAAATTGTTTCAATGCAGTTTTCCATTTCAAATAAACAGCAGAATTAAACCATCCAATGCGTTGACATTACGATCTGCATTGTCAAACCTGAACTGACCGAATGCTTCGTTATTTAGATTTGATTAGTTAACCGAAAGTAAGACTTTCAAGTAATGAAATTTCAATGTACGGTGAAGTGAATCCAAAAGAAAATTAGATATAAATAAGGAGCTTTTATTCAAACGTCTTGTAAGCGCTAAGCCTATTTAAATGCCTATGCGCTAAGCCTTTTTAAAAGGGAAGAGAACAAAGACTTGTCTTACTGCCAGTACAACCGCATATACCAACGATATATATTGCTTTCTTCCATAAGTCAATTGCACCATTCTGAAGTTTTAAAATCCCCCACGCGGTTATCACTATGTCCCGTGCTTCTTTTGCAATTGTTACAGGAAAATTCTGTTTTTCGTTCCATTCAATGCCCTGTATTAACTTCGACTCTTTAACTCTCGAATTTTCTTCGCCTCCGTTGTAACCAACTTGTTTGTGTTCCATGGTGGTCGTGACCTGGGTTTCTGGTACTTCCCTTCATGTCCACCAAGTACTTTCGTTGCAAACTGGATGTACCTGTTATCACTGGGCTTCTCTTCGTTCAGAGTTCTCCAATCATTAACTCTTCTAGCAATGTTATTGGAGCCTATCGCCGGTCCAGTATAGATGCCGCTTCTCCCCTTCGAAATGTATTCATCCTACCCATATTGAGGATGACTAGGTTGTTTTTGGCGATAAACGCACAGACAATATCCCCTCTTTTGTCATTTCGGCTTTTCCCCATTTATTATTATTATTATTATTATTATTATTATTATTATTATTATTATTATTATTATTATTATTTACGTCAAAAACAAAACTGTGTGTGACGTTATGGGGAGAGTTAAATTGAAGTTACATTTATGTTCAGAAGCAAAGAAGGGGCCATCACAGTATTTGTTCAAGGATCCGGGAAACTACACGAAAAACTGATAGAGATGGGGGTCATAGACCCAGAAGCTGAAATACATTGCTTGTTACAGGTTCTTTAAAATTATACAATCCAAATGGTATATAATACATTGTCATTGTTAAAACTATTATTATTATTATTATTATTATTATTATTATTATTATTATTATTACAGTACTAACAGTCAGCCGTCTTCTTTGTTCAGAGGCGTAAGGCTAGTGTCCCCAAGTACGAGGACGCTTAAACTGTGGATTCGAAGCCCGTCTAAGTATACCGGCACGGAGAACGTTGGCATGCCGGCGCTTGCATGCGCTGCTGATAACCCACACTCGTCCCGCAGATATAGCGGTTGTTTCTAGTGCTCCACTTCCATACGTGCGCGTGATAGAGAGCGGACTATAGGCCATGCATTTACCGAACTTATTTCTAGTGAGAGCCAAGAAGAAAATGAAGTGTTTGTATGAAAAACAATGTATATCAAAATGCGAAACCAGAGATTACGAGTGTTACTGAATGCGCCTTTGAGACATTAATATCAGAATAGAGAGTATTAACCCAAAATATACAGACTAATGTTAATTTACAATAAATTGTAATTTTCATGTGCTTTATTAATGACAAATACGAATGTGAGAGCCATCACAATAACGCCATCTTATTGGATATTTACATACCATTATAAGACAATTTACAGAACAACTGTCTAAAACATCAATCATGAAAGATATTTGTCTTAAATCCAAATATAATCATACAACTGTGTACACACAAAGAAATTGGTAAATGCTCCTTAAAACGTGTTATCGTTTTGTTCCTTTTAATTTGATTCAATAATGTTTTTACTCAATATAAATTAACATTACATAAAAATACATTTGAGGTTATAGAGATGTTTACTTGTTCATTTACACAGACATTTATTTCCAGCACTTTTCTGTTCGTATGTCGTTTGCCCCTTTATCCTACATAATGAGCCTTACTATCACTTTCGATATCCAAACAGATCTAAATTCATTTTGAATCTTGGGAACATACGCTTTGAAGTGATGGCTCGTCTGAGAACATGTGTGTGCAGTCAGCACGTGGGTATTCCCAGAAATTCTGGAGCTGGTAGACATTGATGAGTGAGCGTCGATAAGTTTCGGCAAGCGTTCGTTGTATCCATCACAATTTGATAACAAGTCGCAATCAATCTGTTGAATGACGTAATTTGTCCTGCACGCTGGAAACCAGCGTCTTATGTAAGCACACCCAAAAACATGGACGTTTTCAGTTGTGAGGGCCATTCTTGTGCATCACTTCTACGAATCCTTCCAAAAAGTGTTGTTCTTAACGGTATTTGTATGTGAGTGAGATCAGAGTGCAATCTTTTTGTGTGTATAGTTGAGAAACTGACCCATTACCCAGAACAATGGAACAAGCACGGACTGAAAAGATGGACCCGTGGCTACCTCAGGTTTATGTGCAATGTGACAGGACTAAAATAGGCCCAAGGGCTAGGCCTGCTTGATGTTCGAGGAGCGCGAGTCAGCTCTTTAGCGGGAATTGTCCACACGAGACCAGTAATTTCTATGGGGGACCAAATGGACCCTTAGGTGCTGATAGACGGCAGCCGTGAACAGGGTGTGGGTGTGAGAAATGGTAGTCCCGGTTTAAAAGAAAGAAGAAAAACTAACTAACTAGGTAATGAAGTCTGTGCCATTTTGGAGTTCTTCTTGTTTCCAGATGTGAGGTCCACTCTGGAACGTAATGTAACGTATTACAATATTGTGACGTATTTAGACGCAATACTGAGAAGTATTGAGGAATCCTATCGCTTTTTGTAGTGGAAATGTTAAAATCCGCAGCGGCGATTCCAATCTAATGGATTGTCGACCCGATTCGGTAAAGAGGGCGCCGCGAGAGAGGAGGGAAGAGCGCCGGGCTGTGCGTGAGGGCAGGCGCGTCGGTGTGGCTGTGTAGGAGCGCAGAATTGCAACGGAAACGAGGTCGGGCTGGGCAAGGAGACGGAAGATGCGGGATAGGCGTCAAGGCTTTCGGCTTCTGCCGAGGGCAGGAGACGGGAGCGGTGGCCCGACGTTCATTTATTCACCAGCTCTGGTTCCGACTCCCACACTCCGCTTCTGCCGTCTCCCCTGCTTTAGCTTCCTCTTCCTGCTTTCATCTACGTCCCGTCCCCCCCCCCCGCTCACTCACCTCCTTTTCCTCACCACCCCTTTTCATTGCCCTCCACCCCTGCCCCTGCTCCCCAGTCCCCCCCCACCCTGCCTCTGCCGTTCCCACCTCCTCCCCCAGCACTCTCTCGTTCCCAGGCTCACCCCACTTCCATCCCCTCCACTACCTCATCGCCACGCCCTCGCCCTCGCCCACGCCTTCGGCTCACGAGATCTGCTATGCATTACATGCAAAGCAGAAAAGAGTCGGATGAAAGAAGCACGGTCGCAAAATACCAAGCTCCACAATTCGCATACTTTTGGTACTTCCTGATGTGTGCCTTGTGAAGTCATAAAACTGCCAATGTGTTTGCCTTCTGTGTTTGTTATGCTCGTGCTTTCGCATCGCTTTCATTTTGTGCTATGTATGATCATACTTATATATTTATTTAATGAACAAAACCTACAGAAGGTTTTCCTGCGTTCTAGAGAATCTACTTTTAATTTTCGAAAGCAAATTTTATTTCCATTTGTGTATAGTATATGTAGGCAAACTAGACAAAAAACTCACTTTATACCAGGGTAAACAATCAGAAGAAAGTCACAGTATTTGTTACTATTGCGGAGTAGAGACCATAAATCACTACAAAATCTTAAAATGCGAATGTTGTTGTTGTCATTATTATTATTGTTGTTATTATTACGACAGAGAAACGATTATATAAAATAAAAGCTATACTTGAGCATCTGAACCTGCAGTTTAATTTGCGTTTTTGTCTGGTATCATCTGGTAAAGAGTGTAAAAATTGAGATGAACATTCTTCATTCTGACGTCTTTATTTAGTTCTAGTGAACTATGTCTCATGAATTTTCAAACATAAATTCACAAAATAAGTCACAAATGATACAAGATGTCATCAAATATTCTTATACAAGTGACAGAGTGTGGATCACAGAACGAGTCAGTGCCAGTGCCGTAGATACGAATGCACAAATTTCCATGAGTGCTACATAACAACCAAAGGATGGAATCTGAATGGAATGCACTTTAGACAAGTATGAGGTGGCTAAAGTAAGTTAATAACGATGAATAGATATTATGTGATGAACATAAATCAGACAGATGGGGAAACGTTTCTAGGACTAGTGAGAGACAAGGTGTGTAGTTACAAATTACGAGAAAGTTTTCGAGTCACCACTTCTATCTACACGATACCACCTAATGTCACTTTATACCTCGCTACGTATTTCCGAGTTGGAAAGACGAGACCTCGGCTTTTAGCATTGGCGACTGAAAACCAACAGAAACTTTAAACTGCACAAAGCATAATTTCCAGCGCATTGCTGGGCTCAGAACTTCTCGCAAAGACTCATGACGTCTCACATTTAGACGGTTTCCTTGTCAGCGCCTGGTGGGTAATTCGCAAATTAGCTGGATGTCCGAAATAACCCGTTCATCGTCGTTTTGGACAGCTTTTTCCAAACGATCTGCCGGAAGTGCAAATTAAAAGCTAATTCAAGAAACATTTTATATCACTTTTCCATTTACAACAATGAGTAAGAATGTGAAATCAGTATCGTAATTACAAAAGTATCTCAAGTATCTATATATTTGAAATAATTATTTTTCTGCTGTTATTAGAAGAAAAAACTAGTTTCCAAAAATGCCAGATATATTAGTTGCAATATTCAGGGTTATTTGCAATCATTAAACATTAAATATAACCTTGTTTTGTCAATATTTTTTTCTGTCCAACGCGTCAATACTACTGTTACAATTTTAAAATGCTATCAGAACCAAAACGTTCGCAAGCTGAGAAGAAAAAATTAAAATATTGACATAACGCACCAATCGTCAAATTCTGCGTTTGCCAACGGGAGGAGAAATGACATCACAGTTAAGACGCTTGGAAGAGCAGTGCGAGCAAAGGGGCGAGGGAAGGAGGGAGGAGTCGACAGCCTTGGCAGTGGGCCATTGCCTGTGCTTCAAGCAACATATGAGTAAGAGCTCATTACGATCGTAATTTTCTTTCAATTTGGGAAGAAATGTTTCTTTTTGTAGACATCAAAACAATGGCGAAGTGTTAAAAGTGTTTCAGAGAACTGCAATATGGTAAAAAGTTCAACTTACAGAGGCTTCACGCAGCTTTGCAACTTAATGATGAAAATAACTTCTCAGAATTTACAGATAAAATGCAATTAATGCAATTATGAGAAAATGATTTTTCGGATAGTAGATTATAGAAAAGGTACCGAAAATCACAAGAATTTACAACATACCCAAACATGACTGTATATGAAATAATCAAGCCTGGAGACCATTCTCCCACGTGACCCCTCCCGATTATCTATTTGTTAACATTAATTGTTGGTTCGGGTCGAACTAAAATTACTATATTATATAACATTGTACCAGAATATAATATTACTATTGTACCAGAATATAATACTATTGTACCAGAATTTTGAAACTCTCTTCTCCAAAATATTTTGTATTAGAAAAATGGAACTGAATTACAGTACTGATTATGATAAACAGACTAGGATATTGCTTTGAGTTATGTAATAGTTTATGTTCTATTTTCTTTACTTTTTCAATTTTTATTGAATCATAAACATTTGAGTAATTATTATCATCTAAAAAGTAATTTTCGAGCGAACGTTTCCCCCCCTTCCGTACAATCTTTGGAACACTGTGCACCCGCCGCCGAGTTGGGCACTTCTTTTCTTCGCGGCTCAGTCGAACTCCGCTCTCCGCGGAGCAGAAGAGCAGATATTTGTGACGTCACAGAGCATTGAGTTTGCAAGCACTGGTCTAATTTAATACAAAATTATGCATATTCATTGTTATATTTAGTTACGGAAAATAAAGTTTAGCATGGAAGAAATTTTATTATGTCATTTTTACTTTCTCCCTACTGCTTTCGCAGTAGAAAATTATGTAACGCTGCGCGAAAAACCCTGTTCATATTCTGCAGAAAGTCTTTTATGAAAGGGCCCTGGTAATGAAAAAGGGAATAATTCTCTATGCCTGATTTAGAAAGAAGATTCTCTTCTGTGGGTCCTTGATACCGGAAAATCGAATGATGACAAAACGTCTGTCTCTCCGTCTGTGCGTTGGTCGGTCCGTCTGTGAACAATGCTAGCGGCTAAACTGTTCAGCCGATTTTCTCCATAATTGATATTCCTCAATCGATTTGGCTGGTGTTGTGACACTTTGAATTTGAAATTTATATTTTCATTTCGGAGGTACTTCACATGCAGACCCGGGGACATTTTCAAAATTATCAAAAAATGGCGCCATTGTTTTTTATTAAATTTTCTTGTTGGATAGTATAAAGGGCGTTTAAGATAGTGTGAATGGTGCAGATCTCATTTTTGAGAACTCTTTATTTTTAGAAAATTTCAAAAATACAAACTTTTTAGCCGTCTTCCTACAACTACAATTATGAAGATATACATATTTTCTCTTAATGAAATTTGTTCCTTCAAGATAGATTTTGAAATAAAGTTATTTAAACTTTTCGGAAAATTTGAGTACTTTTCGCGTAATTTTACGTAAAATATAGGCAGTAGGCATAGGGCGAGAAAACGTATGTCCTGTTTTATCACCACTACTTCATACTTTCTTGTACCCCGATCTTACCGGATGGTCCGCGACTGCAACCCTCAGTCAGCACGATAGGAATACAATCAACTCTGAATATAGTGAACTATTTCCGATCCAAATACATTACAAATAAACACTGCATGATTCGTCTATGACGATCTCTTCACATCGATTTTAATTAACATAAAAACAACTTCTATAAAAAAGTACTTCGCACCAGAACTGCGTATTTCTATTACATTACGTTTTAGGAGGTCTCATGAGTTACTGTTGTGTAATTTTTCAACGCATTAAACCGGACCGTGAGAACATTCAACTGAGGAAATACGAGTAGTTTCAACTCATCTATGGCAATTCTGCCAAGTCTAACGATTTAAACGTCGTGAACTTCGTGATAGGAACTATAGAAATTCCATTTGTTTTCAGGAAATCGTGTAAGATATGGCAGGGTCGTCTAAAATTGAAGAATACGAGTGTGTTGACAAAAAGAATACCAACGAAGAAAAGTGTTCCAACAGTGTAAGAGTCATTCACGATTCCCAATACTAAAATAATATGAGGTCATAGACACTGTCAGATCAAGTGTAAGAGAAAGCATGATCTCTGGAGAAGTTTTTGCAAAAATTATTGATAAAAACTAGATACATCAAACAGTAATAAAAAATATTATTTTAAGGTTAAATGAATATACTGATACTGAAGGGGCTGAATGTGGAGATTTTGCTGAAGCTCAAAACTAACAAATTTAATAATTGAAGACAAACTAGTTTACTTTCACATTATTGGATTTATTGAACCTCTGATGTAGAGAAGTAAAAATAGAAGTATCCAGGTGTTGAGGCTGCAAAATACTCGTAAGATAGGTTGGGAGAGCAATTAGCAGAAGTTGCAACAAAACATCGCCTCTTCTATCAGACAAGTGTGTTCTGGAAAAGAAACGAGACACAATTGACAAAAATTATTACTTGGAGATAAAATCAATGAGTATTGAAAAGATTGACACGGTTACCCCTTTCCAGACGAAATCAAACGTTTCTTTACGAATTTCGTTCTTTTACTTCACGTTACGATTGCATTCAGTGCCTCATGACAATGCGAACTGGTGACGCGTTGTGGCGTCGGATGGGGAAATCGCCGGGTTCCCCGAAATTTGACAAAGGTATATTTTACGCGGGGCTGCCCAGGAGCTGATGCGATCTTTCGGTGACGCTCCGAAATAACAGGAAACAGTTGAGAACCAATGTCAAGGAACTTTGTGTGAAAGAAGTGAGTATTTGGTCATCTGCGAAGGCATTTGCGCGGCTTTTTTAGTAGAATTTGACCTTAATTCTCCTGAGCGCGAAGTTTGAAATGTATGATCCTTTCTTCTGAAGCACCTTCAAGAACATCAAATGTGCTTTATTCGAAACGAGGCGCCAAATTTGAAACAATTTGGCGGTCAATGTGTCAATACCAGAAGTTTATTATAACCGGAGCGGATTGTAACATTACAGAGCACGGAGCTGCTGTATATATTAGTGTAATATTGAGTTGATCGCGTAGTTGGAAACCTTTATTTCGCTAAAATATGAAGATATGCTTCGTCGCATTGATAACTTGTAAGACACTTATAATCATATACATATGTAATAAAATTAAAATAGATTATGAAACGATGATGTAAAGTGGATATTAATGCACGAGTGCGATATCACCATACGAGGAAGTATTGTAAACTTTACACAAGTATATTAATACCCATTACATCGAATTTCACACAATACTTTTTCTACGTGTTATTGCAACTTTTATAATTTAAACTTTTACATTGAATTGCTCCGTGCTAGTTGATATGCAGGATTTAGCCTAGCGGACAGCTAGCCTATCCTGTCGCAGGTGACTAGTTTACCAGTCACTCTGCGAGAGAATCCAAAGGTTGCGGCAATAATTCCGACGACACCATGTTCGCTTTTTCTGTTATTTCTGAAATTTCCAACTCTATCTCTGATTCACTACACATTTTAAACAAAAGAATTGGTCGATTTTTAAGGTACGGCAGTAACATATATCACACAATCACTTGCGTTCTGATATTAACGTCAGTCAAATGTTACCTCTAATAACTACCGCCGCTGTAGTCAAATAGCATGAAAAAAAATTACGATCCAATTTATTTTAAATAATACTTCACATAAAAATTACTAATAATGAAAGAAATTAAAACCGAGAAGAATAAAATAATATTAAATGCTATTGTAATGTATAAAATCAAACGAACCATTTACTACAACGATTTTCAATGATTAATTATCTGTACTTGGTTTGTAAACTTCTCTGTGATTGGTCAAGAACCTGTATCATAATGAAATCTGCATCGTAGTGGGTATTATTATGCAGCGGGTTGCAGCCATCAAATGACATAATTATACAATAGGAGTAGAAAAAATCACTTATTGCATGCTAAAATACTAAAAATCCCGCTTCTTTCACTTTCATGAAAGAAGTAGTACCACAGTCTTACTTTACGCACAAGTGCAAAAAGGAACTTTAGCCTCTTTGGGTACATAAATTCTAATTAACGAAACTGAGATCGGTATCGAAATAAGTGTTATTACAAAACAAGAGTTGTAATTATCCAAGATCGACTATCATCCTCAGTACGTCATCTTCTGTCGGGTAAATAGAAAAATTTAAATCGAAATTTTAGTTCTATGAATATTTTACAAAGCGGATAACACGTTGTACAATATTTGCATTGTATTAAAATGTACTTTGATACAAATGCCGTAAATAAGTATTGCGTTCTTGACCCGACATCGATAAGTTGAATTCAAAGCTTTGTGAAAGAAATTATCACAACACCACAACGTGAATTCTTGTCTAATACATTTTTTCCATATTACGCACAGTATTGCCAAATTTTTCTCAATAAGGTTGTGTGACAATGTTTTAATAGTTAAATAGTAGTTTTTGGCATGATTTGATGGAACGATATGTTTCCTAAGGGTGTAAACTAACTCCGCGAATGAAACTTGCGTTGGAATGTTACCACCAGAATTACATTGCAGTCATACAGACTATGAGATAAATTCAATTATCAAGATTTGTTATCAGAGAGTTCAGTTACAGAGACGTATATCGCAATTTATGGCTATAATGCATACCAAAATATCCAATGTTGAAAGCATATTGTTCTGTAGAAAGCACTTCACAATAGACGCCACTTCGCGGTCTCTTGTGCGTTTGGTAGTCAGAACAAAGCTACGCTTTTGAATAGTTTCCTTTAAGTCCAAATAATCGTTTAATTAATGCTACAGTAGTTGTCATATACACTTTTACTATTATCTCTGTAGCACTTTTGTCCTTTCCTTATGGACATTAAATGAACCTTGATTAATAATCCTCCCAAAGTATCTTTTGTTCTGCGTGATGCATGACAGTATTTGCAAAATCGATTTTGCTCAGTACGAGAGTATGAAAGAACGAATTGCCGTATTATTATGCGTTCGAATATCCTGCAAACTGGGAAGGTTATAGCCTATTCAGTTTTATAAATAAAGTTATATTTTCCACGGAATTTTGTAGTGGTCAGTTTACTTTTATTTTTTTTAAAAAGACGGGTTGTCTCCGAGTATATTAATTTAAATCAAAAACCACTGTTTCTGTCGTATACATTAAAGTCTCATTGATAAGCAAGTCCAAAAGAGATTCAGTACATACTTAAACATTGTTAAATATTAGTTACCTTTCTTTGATAGATAGTATCAGAGGCATATTTCGGAAAACTGCCAGTCCTGGTAAATAATAACTTCGAAGCGCATTTCGACTAAAATGGACATTATTTACAAAAAACATAAACAGTGAATGCATTAAAGGAATAGTCCTGCGTTTAAATGAATACTTACATGTTGATATCCAAACGTGTAATCACTGCCAAACCCTCATAATAAGGTTGATAGATTTCATGACAGTATATATTTTTACAATTGTAGGATGTTCAGCTAATTAAAAGTGTATTAACTTTTTGTCTTACTAATTAATTTCATTTGTTTCCAACGCATTAATTTTTTTAAACATTACAATTTCTGTAACCATACCCTGAATACGCCATACCCTGAATACGCCAGTGGGTAGAATTGAAGTAAATAATTTCGACCGAAGAATTGTGACCAATAATAAGACTATTATATCTGGAGTAATATCAAGACCAACTCCGATTACACCGCTCAGGACACGGCGTTTTTTTTCAGTTTTTGCATGTCCGCACTCGCGCTTATAACTCTTTTGCATATTTGGGATCCATCTAAACCCTCTTCTCTTGGCACCTGCATCAAACCCTTTCAAACCCTCTAATGTTTCCTGAAATACTTTCATTTCTAACACTTAAGTTTCGCTCCATTTTTTCAGGTTTGTAATTACTTGAGGAGTATTTCCTTAATGTGCGAGAATAAATGCAAGATCATTGCTTAGTTCTTCCGCAAAAAGCGTCTTCACTTCACATATTGAAGCATCCTCATTTCCTGGTATAACATAAAATACGTTGGGGATTTTCTGCGAAATATACACAGCAGCAGATATCCAGGTTCCCCATATAGTCAATATCGACTGTGGAGAAAGAACTAATTCTGGTGCTTCTTTTCTGAAAATCGTGCGGGAAGAAGATTTCTAGACCACCTTTTTAGAATTGGAAATCCAGTTGTCTACTTTAGGATGCTAAGCTCTTCTCTCTTCGACAGTCCTTGGAGTCCGTGGATTCAACCCGTCACGTGAAGTACATTCGTTAAGAGTTGCTGAAGTTGCCTTTTTCATGCACTAGGTATAGCGTCAGTAATGAAAAGTAGAACTTTATCGTAGCCTATGCCTTGAGGCTACAGTGGAAATAAGGAATTCGTGAACAAATGATCAATGGATGAAACCTCCAGTTGTTCAGATGTCAGAAGAAAAGTTGATAACTCTCAGTAAGTCGGTTGTACGCTTACAATGTCATTGTTTTAGTAGCGTCCATAGCTTCATCAACCGAAATCTAAATGTCTTTATCACACAATATTAAAAGAGAGCGTAATGCTTCCATTAATAGACCAGACTGAAGTCTAAAGCTTGCTTTGTCCAAGGCGGTGTCCCGCTGACGAAAATACCTGGAGGAAGAAAATTTCGCAAGGGGACGTGAAAGCTGGCGCCGGATATAACGTTCCGTTCAAAGAGGAGCACCGCCACCTCGTGAATAAAGCAAGAACTACACACACTATTCAGAGAGCGCTTCTCAACAACTTTTCTCAAAACTGCTTGAACAATAGTTTTCATACATATCTTCATTGTTTCTAAGAGAACACGGAATGGAAGGGGTTGGGGGAATAAAATGTTGACCAATATGTCCGTAACTTTTGTTCGTCAGAGGAAAAACAAATTGTAGTAAATTGAGTTAGTATTTATATACCCTTCGGTCTTTTTTTACACACATTTTGGCGTTCTACGAAAATATTTGTTCAGCCTTTTGATCATTAAGTTTGTTTTTAGAAGATATTCTAAAACTATTGTTTTGGATTTATGCAATGTGGGTTTGCTCCATCTTCCCCCGATCTCTTCAATAGAAAGATGTGTACATATTCATTCATGTACAATTTTTCCTCAAATATCAACATGACACACGTAGTTAAAACAGTCGGAAGATGAGGTCTTGTCTTGGCTGCGGAGGTACCCTTCTAGGAAAATCCCCTTCTGGAGGATAATCACCGAAATAACAAGCACTACATTCACGAGGGGAATGAGCAAACTAGTTGACGGGCCCGGAAACACGAAACTCTCACTCATTCAGTCGCTAAAACAGAAGAGTTTGGAAGCGACAACGATCTACCTAAACAATACAACGTTTAATGAGGCCGTATATATGAGTCGTGTGGGAGCAGGGCGTCCCTGACGCCCGCAGCAACCTGTGCCCGCGCGCCTGCACTTCCACGTTGGCTTCGTCAGCTCCCAGGCAGAATCAGAAAGCAGGGCCGAGCAGGGGAGATATTCTCTTTCACTGCAGTGAGGCTGCTCAGCGGTTGCCGATGGTCAAACGAGTTTAATTGGTAAATAAGTCAAAAATAAATTAGCATCACTCGTAGCAATTGCGATTGGCAGAGCAGTAAAATGTTTGCTAGTCGAAAGAGCTCAGACTGGTCTATAACTGACTGACATGAAGTATTACCGTTATAGAGGCGATATTGAGAGATGTGTTTTTGAAATAAAAATATATGTTTGCGGAAGCATTAATGAGGTCTTTATAAAATGGCCTGCGGCTTGCTGAGTGGTAAGTGTAATGCTCAGTGGGTCAGAAAAGTGAACGATGATAAAAGTTTATAAAAAGGAAATCGAACTGAAAAATCCTTGCACATTTTCGAAATATTTTTCGAGTATACATGAGTTTCTGGTAATTCAAATACGATAAGAGATGCATCTTACTATATATACCATTTTTTGCTGTCCTTACGCTCACATGTGCTAGAAAAACATGGACCAACATTAACATACCGTAAATAAATCAATTTCCAGGAAGAATAAATTAAATCTCTGCGAAAAAATGTAGGGCGCTCGCTACTTGACAAGATAAAACGTTCTGAAACGAACAAAGTACTAAATATTGGGAAAAGTGAGAAAACATTTTTATCTGAAGACTGAATGGAACATCAAAGATTACTACTAAATACTTTTTTCAACGCTTTTAGAGTCATAGAAAGAAGATATTCACCTAATCATTGCCTTCTTAAATAGCACAGAAGTACCGTGCCTGAGGAATGTACACGCAGTCGTATATTTTTTCTCCTCACTTCTCATTACTCATTTCCAGTACTCTCCTTCCTCCTCCTTCCCTCGCAATCCTTGGCTTCCCTCACCCCACCATCCCTTTGCAATCAATGCACCACCTCCCGTCTACCCCTTTGCAATCATGACTTCCACCTTGCCCCCCTCCCTCACTCTTTGCACCCAAATCCCCCCTTCGGTATCGTTCTCCATTCAACTTTTCACAGCACTATTCATGCCGTGCTGTCTGCTAATATACATCGTTTCTGTCATGAAGACGAATTCTGAATTTGTAGCGTACTAAACATCACAGAACGTGAATTCGTTTCAACGTTGTTTTTTTTTATTCAACGAATGGGAATTCAATTAGAATGTGAATATAAAATATTTTTATGGTCTATTTTCTTGTAGCTGTACATTTCTGAAGTAACTTTTCTACTGTAACCGCTCCAAACGTTGGCTACATTAGGCTGCATCTATTTCCACTTACGCCTCATCCACCATCGGATGCCTGAAAGGACGGAGAGAGCGCAGTATTCCACCGGCAGAGGAAAGAGCTGCTTGAATATGCACCACCATTCACAGATTTTGCGGCTATAAACGCACCATTTAGCAGATTTCTGGCTCGAGGTAGTTGTTCATTTTTCTGTTGAATGTTGATGTCAACGATTCGTTAGGCAAGTGTTCTTTCTAAAGAAAAAAAGATAACATGCAAAATTTCTACTTGCAACTGTAAAAACTCATCAAGAGGTAAATTCTTCCTTAATCTAAATTAGGTCATCACGTTCAAATATAAATATGTAAAATATCTTTGAAATTATATTGAAACATTTTAGTTAAATTACGTCACGCACGCATCCTTTCAGATAATCACGTACAGCGCTGCGAACTTCATAAGAGATTGATAACGAAACTAGTCTTCATAAAGTTTCTTAAACAGCTTTTTTTCTTTAACCTATGTTTATCTGGAACTGAACCGTTATAAAATTTGTTGAAATCGTGATGAAAGAAACTTTTTATGTCATATAAGAATATTAAATTATTGTATGCTATAGCCATATCCTATTCTCTTAAGTTTTGCAAATCAATGAATTTATTAATCTGGTACCGGTGTATTAATTTGCTTGAGAGAAAATTTGAACCTCTACAGCTGTGTGTCTAAATTCTAATTTAAAGATAAGAGAGATCTACTGAACGAGTAACACTACAGCTCTTACTTTTGGGCGATGTAATCTCAATGGTTCAGCTACTATAGTTTAATTAGCGTATTTCACTGGATGTATAATTATAAAATATCTTCCACATTATAACATTTTAGTTCTTGCCATAGTAAAATATTTGTTTGCTGCATAACTATTTTTATACAGTTATGTATCAAAAAGTAAGTAATGGATTATTTATTCAAGTAAATATTTTTTAAAGTATAAAACCTCATCTTACATAATACTCCAAGAAAAGGCAATGTATTGTGTGATTTATAGTAGTCCTGCTCAAGTCCATGGCACCGCAAGTTGTCACCAGATGATCCCAGCGCGCGAGCCTAGAAGTTCGCTCGCGGGTCGCGTTATGTCGAGGATGCAACTGTCACTCACTGGCAGAGGAAATGGCTTCGGGTGGGGAGTGCGGAGTGGTTGAACACCTAATAACCACCGGTTTGGATAATACCACGGACAATAAATATATTTTGCTTTCCGGTCTAGTACGGGACAGCGTGCGCAAGATGGCAGGAATACAATTCGAAACCAATATAATAGATTTAGTGAATTTGGATCCATGATTAGCGATGTTAAACTTCTTGCAAATCCTTTAGCTACGGACATCGCAAATCTTAGATCACAACGCTGAGAGAAATTGCATATTTGCCAGTGATGCGCACCCAAAAAGTTTTTAATTAAATGTACATCGCAATACCTGGTCTTTACTTTCAGAAATTTTGAAAATATTTGTTATAGAAAAATATATTTGTTTTTGTATTAGTAACATAATTCGTGAAAAATATTATGACGAATTGTTTTTTAAAAAAGTATGACGCGGAAATACGTTTAAAATTTATTATTCTTTTATGAATATTATTCTTTTATGAATAGTAACCAATTGAAAATTTATTTTTGATCAAAATCATTGAACAAGTGTACTTTATTTATCTTTTTTAGTCTTATCCGTATATAACATTTTCAAAGGTGAATGCTTGAATAACTGTGAATTTTTTTTACATGCAAATTAATATTACAAGTTTGTGTTATAAAGAAAATGATCCTCTGAAATATCAACGCGCCCATATGACACGTGCGCATATGACGATCGGATTGTTCTTTCGTCAAAAAGTGCTGCCTACCCCGTAGGCACTCTCCACCTCCTCCTCCCCCTTCCACAAGTGACCCTCTCCCCATGATGACTTCCCTCGCAGCTCGGAGCAAACCTGCGAGCCAGCATGGGCGCCCGCGCTCTTCTGAAGCCAGTTAAGCAGACTTAATTTATAGGGTACTGATAGCGAAAGAAGAAGACTGTTGCTTGCAATGATTCTAAATTAACTCAGAAATAGAAGCTGTGAGAGATAGTTATTAGGTGAAGGGAGAATGAGGAAATCGCAATGAAAAAGAGAAAGCACATACTCGCAGCATCCAAAGAAGAAAGAATTAAGCTCTTCGTAAAAAGACCAGTTCTATAAAGGCTGCTTAAAAATTTAATATGTAATTTTTTTTCTCTAATAGGAAGTCGTCTGATATCTAGAGACGCACAGAGAGATAAACAAGAATTTTTAATTTTTATTTAGTAATCTAGTAACATGCATCCTCCTGTTCATCACTCAGGGATTCCTTTAAGTCCATTAATCTAGACAAATGAGGAATCATTCGCTCTTTCTTCTGGGGAAGATCTGATCACTTTTTTGCGGTTCCGTCCAGAAGATTACAAGAAAACGTGTTTTTATCAACTATAATTCGTTTTGTTTGACTTGCGGCGTCCAAAGAAGAGATTAATAGCTCAATCAATTCCATTTGACAAGGAAAATTCTTTAGAATAGTTTTAGTCCGCATCCCCCTCGAAATCCGAAGAATCCTCGAAAAACACATTCGTTGGGTTTTCAATTTCAAACTAGATACATTTGGTGAAACGGTGTGATTTGACATACATCCTTTCTGGACATTTACTAAATCGTTTCAAGCATTTAAGGACATTTTTGTGTAACTTTTATGAAAAAGTTGCGACTGGCAACGTGTAATATAATAAAATTTACTTTTTATTGTGAACTTTCAAAGGCACACCAACAAAAGCTTTCCAAGTTGAAAATTTTGTCATTACCTTTGATGCGTTTAGGTACTTTTCTTACTGAATAATTCTGAAGAATACATTTTCCCATAACGTTTGTAAACTTATTTTTTTGAATATGATTAATACTATATAAATTTGGTCAATTGAAAACTGAGCTTGAAATCAAATCATCCTTGCTTTTTTGTGAACACTATTGTGATATTTGTATTCTATAAAGGTCACAATACGATTTTATTATTATTGAACGTTACATAAATATATTTTTACTCAAAAATGCATATCTCATGTACCACATTCATTTTTCAAAGAACAACAAGTACTTCCTCCCAGTAGCTGCGATGATAATCGGTCTTTTCTTCTGGACGTTCCAGCCGTTCTCACACCTCTAACTAGTTCGGTGCGGCTTTGTCCATGCCCGCGCCACGAAATCTCCGCTGTCGGAAATTTGGTTGCGATGGAGACGGAGGGGGCGGGCGCGAAGAGCGGCGTCGATTAGATTTTTCCGCATTATGTCAAAACGGACGACACGCGCGCGGCGGGCGCTGAAAAGAGATCCCCTCGCTCACGCACAATTTGCCATGCACTTGATTAATGGACGTTTCCTCCCCTCCTATCGGCAGCCTTG